>JAPDFK010000250.1:0-71532 GCA_027569635.1 Lasiosphaeriaceae sp. G1095 | reverse complement strand
TGTATTGTTTTAATTGTTGATTTTTTAATTTTGGCTGTCAATGGAAATATTAACCTTCTTTTTTTTCTTTTCTTTTGGCTATTTTTTAGCTCTAAGTACCACAATTCATTTTTTTTTGGTTTTTCTTTTGTTTTGGTTTTTTGTACGGATTTCCTTTTTTAAAAATTTATCCGCCCCCCCCCCCCCCCCCCCCCCGGGTGATCCAGAAACCCTCCATCTAGCCCTCTCCCCTTGAAGAGCAAAAGCTCCGTGTACCGTCGTGTACCGTTGTTTTCTTTTGTGTTTGTGTCTTCTCTAGAGTTACTCGCCAGACCTGCCGTCAGGATGGGAGATTTTCAACTACGGCGTATTAATTAGGTCCCGCATCGACATCCTGGCCGAGGACTTCGACGTGTGCTGTACAATGGTGTTGCCCAGGATAAGCCGTCATGGAAAGGTCTAGGGAGCTCCTTGCCATCACCTAGACTAGGGCGCCATGGCCAAGGTTGAATCACCCACCCGTGGAAATCGTATGAAGCAAAGGATGATTGATGATGTAGGTATATATCTCGATCATTGTGAAGTAATTAATTATTGTACAGCCAGAACAATAAGACCCCCGAGGCTAATTAATATCTATCCGCCAGCCCGCTCCCTGGTCAACCTCCCGCCCTTCATTGACAAGGCAGGGTTCCAGCGCGTCGACAGCCCGCGGGACTTCCAGAACAGCAAAAAACACAGAAAATCTCACGTTTCCCATCCATTGTAAAACACCAGGCCATGATGTAAAACTTCGACGTGTTCAAGGCTGCCTCGCTCGAGAAGCGGGAGGACTGGTCCTATTCTAGGAGCTGGACGCGGCTAGCGTTTTTCTCGACGCGACGATGCCGCCAAGACGGACGATCCTGATTCCGTGTGCGGCTGGTCTATATCGGCGACGGAGAGGGTCGCGACGTCGAGGCCTCTTTGGCCGGGCGTTCCCGAGTGCTCCGGCAAGGCTCGTGCTACAGAACCTGTCGCCCGTAATCGCAAACACCGAGCAGCTGTGAGCTAATTAATAGACGAGAAGATCATGCGCCAGCCGCACGACACGTTTGACGAGCAGCCCGCAAAGGGAGCGCGCACCTACTCCATGCTGTTGCTATATGTTGTACGATTTGGTCCAACGACCGGTGTATTCGCCGAGGCTATGGTCAAGAGGTACTCGAAGCTGGTGTCATCTTTGAATGGGTCTTGGGTGCTCGCAATATTTCGTTGTATCCGCCCTGCTTGATGTCAACCTGATGCCCTTGCTGAACTGGCGCAAAAATAATAAAGGTCGAGTGGATAGCGTGGCTAAGTGCTGCGGGGTTGAAGGTGGTCAACTTCTATCTCCCAAGTCGTGCCGAGGAGGGCGTGATTGAGGCGGAGCTAATTAGCGTGAAGAGGAGGGGTACAGAGATAGCACGTACGGGGATCTCAAGTTGGCTTGCTGGCTTGCTTCGCCAGGGTTGAAGGGCGAGGTCGCGCTTCGACGCGGGGCTGATGCAGAGAAAAGTGTAGAGACCAACTAGAGTTGTGGGGGGGTTCACTGGGTCAGCGTGAAAGGGATGAAATTCTCTTGAATCTTGCTTCGTACTCTGGGCTCTTTTGTTATCTAGGTAGGTGCGTAGGTGCTCGATCATGTCCCCGTCCCCAGCTTCAGAACCGGGGGGGGGGGGGCATTGACTGTCGTCCCTTCCCAAACAACACTCAGAAGCACAGCGCAATAGATGCCTTACCTACCTAGGTTGGGACCTACTTACGTAGGTAGCCTAGGGGCAACGATTTTACAAGGTACTCGAGACCAGCGCAATAGCATTCACCCTAATTACTGGCAAGCTCACTACACCCGATTTACGTCGTTCCCCTTCTAAACTAAACATCTCTTTTATGCACGCATGGATATGAATCGCAAAAGGCCAAGAAGCACCAGTCTCCAGTGCAGCAACACGACCTCGATGCGTCGACGAGGAAACCCGCCCTTCCATCGGTGGCCACTGGCCCGACAATCTCTAGCATCAAAGACATTGGTATCCTCGGCGGACGAGAGCAACGAGCACGACGGCACATGCAGCATGCAGGCCTCAGGCGACAACGCCTAGCAGAGGCTTCGCGCGAATCACAGGCGACAAAACGGCATCAACCGAGACATACACAAGTGTGCTCGCATTGCATAACACCGCACCGCCACCACATCCCAACCACAAGCAGACCGACCACTCCTCGCCATACCAAGTGATGACGCCATCCAAGGGCAGAAGAAGAAACAAAACACAAGAGACTCAGTTCACTCTCGGTCGGGCATTTTTAGGACAAGCTTGATCCCGACCGACAACGCTAGGCGGCACCAGAGTGAGGCAGAGAAGGCTTCGTCGCCGCAAGAAACCGATCAGTCCAGACTGCGTAGGGGAAATCAGGTAGGCAGCTGTGCGGCACGGTTGTGTTGGGGCAAGATCCGAGAAAGGGCCTGGGACAGATTGGCCGAGCCAAGATCCGGATCACCACTTTTCCCTGCGGGTTCAACTTACTCTACTACGCCATGATGACCTTCCAAGACGATCCTAATTGGCAACGCTGATTTGGGCGGATACGATATGCAGGATTCAGAGACAGACAGAGAAATCGACACCCGCACACACACGCACGCACACACCCAAGACGAAGCGAGGAAAAGGGGCGCCGCCGCACTGCCAAGTCTTGGAGATAGATCGTCTGTCCTTGACCACTTCACAAGACCGCCAACTTGCATGGGACTATTCGAATTAGCCAACACCAGTGTATTTCAATAAGGGTGGGAAAGGACAAAAAAAAACAAAAAGAAAGCCAATATTGGCACCCAGTGTCAAAAAACGACGCCATCACGGAGCGGAATGCAGTATTGTCCAAGGAAAAAAAAAAAAAGCCCCCATTTGCGTGGTGCTCTCCCCGGCGGCTCTCACTGGACGGAAAGGACTTTGCCGCGGGAGGGAGAGCGGGGGATCGACAAGCCCACCTTGAGGGGGCGTCGAGATGTGCTCGGTTTGCTGCCCAATGATCCGCCAGACAGCGTCCTCCCCCTCTCACCAACCAGCGTCGTTGGCCCCCACTTGATCACCGTTGATCATTGGCACTTCGTTCCCCTCCCAACCCACCCCATCCTGGATCTCGGCCACTTGGCCCGCCATACATACTCGATATTGAGATGAACCGGGTACCAGATCGCCGGTGTCTCGCTGCAACGGTCCAGCAGATCTCGATGTAACGACATGGAAGAAACGACCTTGCTGTCAAGACACTTTGAACGAGATCCCAATTTGCACCAGAAAATGGGGGCACATCGATAATCTCCAGTGGCCGGCCGGGCCCTTTGTGATGAGGCTGGGACTTGTGAGCAAAGAAAACCAGTTTCAGTCCACTGCAGGTTCAGCTCGTCGGGGACCAAAAATTCCAGGTCGGCGAATCCCCCATTTTTTGAGCAAATAGCTTGGGCTGGCTTTGCTTCTTTCCCCCGAATGAGGGAGGGTTGCGGCAGCTGCACTGTCCAGCCAGCCAGCCAGCCAGCCATCCACATGCAGCCACATAATTAATGGCAAACACAAACTCCCACCATCTCAAGACTGATTCCGAGACGCCTCGCCCTAGAGCTCGGATGGCGTCATGAACTTTCACGTCATTGAGAAATTTCCCCGGAGGAATGTACACCACAACGCCGACCCCAGCCGGCGGCATCGACGTCACAGCTTTTCTGTCCGAAAATATATTTTTGCTAGGTATATTCGGCTGGCAAGGGGATGATCGAGCTCTGACAGCCTCTGCGAAGTAATGTAGAGTCAAACCAGGCTTTGTCGTGCACCGTTCCCCGGCAGCAGACGGAAAAGACACCCCTCCGCTCTAGTCTAATCCCTACACTGCATAGGAGACGTGCTGCAGCCAGCAGGTCGCTGCCGTAGACTCCCATACCGAAAAAGAAAGAAAGACGAGTCTGTGTCCTGCCAAGGTCGATCCCGATGAGCAGCTCCTAGGGTGATAGCGCCATGGCGTTTGTGCCGAGACCAAAGAGTCTGAGCACACTTCCGACCTGCCGTAAGCTGGGTGATTAGCGTACAATGTGTTGTGCTCGACACCGTTTCGTCCACCCACACCAAGACTGGGAAAAGAAACAAACCAAGCATTTGCATTTTGAACGGACCGGCTTTTCTCCGGCCTCATGGAGTTGCTGACCTGCGCGGGGAAAAGATGGGTACTGGCAACTGTACAGTTATAAAGCCCCTCGCCGTCCTTTTCAACCGTTGAGAGGAGCCAGAGATGGCCATCCACGCTGGGTCTTGATAACTCATAGCCAGCGCCTCTTTCTAGAACTTGATCCTCATCATCCTCATCATCCTCACCAACACTCGGCGGAGCTCTCTTTACCTTTCTTTACCTCTTGACGCAAGCTAGAATCTTTACCACTACTAGCGCTTTTCTATACCTACCCTATCCCCGTCTCGGCCAAGCCAAAGTGCGACCATGACCAACACAGCACCACGGCAGCCGCGTAGCGGGCCTCCCCCAGCTCGTGCGTCCCCAAGTGCACCGAGCACCCAGCCCGAGGGCCGCGTGAACGGGACCCACGAGAACTGCCAGTCTCCCGAGCAACGCCATCCCCCACCGTCGGGCACAATTGAACACGGAGCACGCCAAGACTGTCTCCACTGCGAAACCAAAGACAGGGAAGTCGAGGCCTTGAAAAAGGTGATCGAGAACTTGCATAACGAGCTCCAAATATGGCGCCGGGACTGCCGGTTCAACTGCATATGCAATTTTTTATGCAACCACACGTTCAGGAAGGTTAGTTTCTTTGTCTGCAGTGGAAAAGCTTCTGATGAGATACTGATTGCTCCCACAGTGGGTTGGTCTGAAGAGTGACCAGAGGGGCACCCATACGCAGAAGTTCAGTTGTCAAACGTGCGGGAAAACGTGAGATCCAGTTTTGTCACATGGCATCTCGTCATGGTAACACTAACTGCTCAGCCTAGATACCAAATGGCACGGTATTTCGGGGTAGATTGTGATTGGGGCTTCGCAGGACTTTCGGGAGACACGGTACTGCCAACGAAGGAAGTCCCATCAAGAGCCACGGTATCATTGAACCCGGGGCAAGTACTTGTTACGTTTTCAGTATCCGACACCCCGTCGCCCCAGAAGGTTAGCCCTCCCTTTCAAGCCGTTCAAGGCAAGCCTGCAGGTCGCAACCGGTCGAGGACAGCTTCTATTCCGGCAAAGGCCATCACCCAGACACAAGCCGTCACCCAGGCACAGGCCATCACCCAGACACAAGCCGTCACCCAGGCACAGGCCGTCACCCAGGCACAGGCCATTAGTCAAGACCCGGCAACGTCCCCTCACCCTCAGGCCCAAGTCTTCCAGCCCTATGGCCGAACACTGGATTCGAAACCGAGGGCACACGCACCCGCGCCCGAGTCGGTTCAATATCCACATGTCCCCGACGCTCCATTCTCGAATGAACGCATACGCCCCATCGCTCGGTTCATCGGAGATCCGCCTCGGCTAGTCCGAGAGCCAGCTTGGCCACCCCTGACTCCAGCGTACTCATCATGCCCCAAAGAACAACCAACATATCACGAGGGAGGAAGCTTCAAGCAGCTCAGCCCACGGCAATGTAAACCTTCCCGAGCTCCTTCAGAACACGGTTGGTCACCCAAACGCCGTCGCGCCTCTTCGATTGCCGAGCCTCCGGCGGCCAGTGACCTCGCCCAAAGTCCAGCTTCGGACTACGTTTTGACCCCAGCATCGACATGCCCTTTGCCAACATGCCCGGCTTCGCCTGTTGAGCCTCTCTCTGTCTCTGCTTATCCTTCTCCTTCGCAAGGACAAAGCAGTCCCCTCTTCGTAAACCCACAGTGGAACGCTTATGGACAGCCATCCGGTGCAGCACTGCCGCAGCACGGCGCTGCCTTTTCGTTTGGCCAGAGCGGCGAGGCCACAGGTGTATCATGGAGTACAGATGCACAGCCGCCTGCTGAAGATGCGGCCCAAGTCACTGGAACCGTCGCCAATTCTGGATGGATGGGTAATCAGCAACCATTCCCCATCGACCCGTCGCTGGATGCATTCAGCAACCCCGCTTATAATATGGCTGGGGGCAACGACAACATGTCCGGTCTTGGGTTTATGGCGATGGGCCAAACATCACTCACCATGGACCCTTCCTTCTACATGACCATGGGCTACCAGGGCCAGCAGGCCAACCACATTGTCGACAATGTCAACAATGTTCCCACCCCAGCAATGGACAACACACGGCCATCAACTCCCATGATACCTCTGGCCGGATTCTCCACCGCTCCTCGGACTACCACCCACTCCACTGCACAGTCAACGCCATTACAACGCCTGAACCGGCGCAACGGGCTTACCTTTTCCATCGCTGAGTCTGATCCGGCTTACCCTGAATATTATAACATCATTGAGACCGCGCCCCAGGGTACTGGTTATTGGGCTCCTACGGGACCGGGAGGGCCGCCCAGGACGATGTGAGCTCTTTGGGAGACGACGAGGTTGCACTTTTTGCCCTGTCACCAAGCAGCCCCGAGTCCGCCACCACCGGTGTTGACCAATCTCTCGTGATCTATTTCTTGTTGGTTATTACGGCGTTTGACGTTTGGTTGTTCTCTCTCTCTCTCTCTCTCTACTACATATGCTTTGCTTGTTTCAAAGGTTTCCTCCCCCCAGGAAATCTTATGGGTTCTGACTTTGTATGGATCCCTTGTGGTATGATGCGCATTTTCTCCCACGCCCGAATACCATCTGCACAAGTTTCCTTGACTTGAGGTTGCTTTAAACAGTTGTTTCCTTTTGTTTCTTTTTGGTTAGGGACCACGTGACTCATGGGTCGACCTTCCGTTGTGCAGTGTAGGGAGGGAGTTCCCGGGGTTTCTTTTCCTTTTCCCTTTTTCACGTTCTGAATCTCGTCGTTTTTTGGGCTGATACTAGGGCCGTTTTGCCCCCGCAGGTGGATTGATGATATCGAAGGCCCGGTCTATTGGAGCTCTTTTGTTATGGTGCAGTGGAAACTGGAGGTAAACGAGGGGTTAGGTTGCTATGTTGGCAAAAGTTGTAGTGTGTTGGTTTTGGGATATGCTGAAGAAGAAAAAACATTCTGTTCGTGGATGATGGTGTTGGAAGTGGATGGTGACGCTGGAGGTGGATGATGATGCTGGTGGCGGACCTTGGCCGCGGTGTGTGTGTGAGTGTGTGTGTGCGGTGGTCTCTCTCTCTTTCTCCCTTACCCCCCATCCTTATTTCTCGTAATGACTCCCAATATCCTTTTTCCCTTTCATCTTTCACAACATTGTTACACCACCCACTTGTTGTTCCAGGTGGTCCCAAGTCATTACCCGAAGAGGCACGCACCACCACCATATTTCGCGGGACCAGGCATGGGCCATCTGGAAAGTGTGTTTGGTTTGATTTATTTTTTTATTTTTTGACTGACTACTTATGGCAACGACTAGAGGCCTATTATAGTGTTCAGAATCATCATAGTTCTGCTACTATAGAATAGGAGACCAATACAAACCCAAAATTGCGTATCATACACGAGTCATGAGATTGCCAACTTGTGTGTGAAAACTATCATCCAGTTTCAAGCAGTTGCCCAAGTAGGTAGTCATTTTTTTGTCCGCTGCTCTAATATCGCCCCATATCTCATCTTATTGCAGTTGGTATTAGGTATTCAGCCAGGGCGTTTAAAGCCACAAAACCATTCCATTCAAACATCCCCCTTTTTCGACTGCAAGATTTGCGTGAACGGACCAACCCCACAAAAGTCCATCATCTCCGGAGTTCCGTTATCGAAATACGGAAAGAGGGCTGGGAACCTAGTGTGCTATTTTGATTAGCGATGATGTTCAATGACAAACGAGGATCGACAATGTGTGATGAATCCGGAAAGCTCCGTTTGCCGTTGGCAGACAAGTCAGTCTGCTCAAATAGGCGGACCGACCGAAAGGCGGACTTTCTCTCGGGCAATCTTTAATTGATCGTCATGCCAAGATTGTTCATTGCGCTCGGTCCATTCACATTGATGAGAGGGGTGACATGTGGCAGAGAGGCTCGCTTACTGGCCGATGATCCATGCGGTCAGGTGCAAATTCCCTTGGAGCAATTGTCGCAGAGGCTCTTGTCATATGCCACCGTCGCAGTGCAGCCGTGGGTGGCGTTGTGGTCGCAGTACTTGTCAGACATTGCATCCTGGCAGGCCCGGGTGCTCGAGTGTTGTTCCATGATGCGTGTTCTCATTTATCTTGTTGTGGTATTGTAGGTTGGTATCGAAGGCAAATCTTGGCCCTAACAGACAAGTTGTCGAACGTTTTTTTGATAAGTGGTAATGAAGCTGACCCTGAGGGTGACAATGTGGCTTGCTCTCTCTGCTGCGGGGAGCGTGGGCATCCAAATCAAGGGTCCCAGAAATGAACACGGAGAGTGTGGGGGAGTCGAGACAGAGCAAACGAGAAAGCAAGCCGTATATTAATTACTCTCACTCAAAACCAACGCCCACTCTCTTCTGTGGTTTCCCCATCTTAACAAAGGAGGCTCTGTGTCACCCACCAGTTAAATCTGACACTTGCTTGCTTTGCTGAACCAAACTTCTGTTGTGATGGGTTCAGCAGCCCTGCACATACTGACCAGGTGGGGGTAGTTCTGTCTGCCGTGCCATGCCTCTCGCCCACGTTCCCAGGCAGAGTTGGCCTGTTCAAATGTGACAGAAGACACCACTTGCTTGCCATCCCCTGCATCTCATCTTCTTTCAGCCATCAGGCCCGAGGTCTTACTCGCAGGACGAGGGTGATAACGTGACCAAACCGAGAAATTGCCAAGCAAAGCTCGGAGACGGGCCATCGTCGCCTATCTCTCCTGGCGGTTCAAGTCGCTGGCAACTTTGTGGCAAGCCGATGGAATTTGATTATGGTCGGTTGCAAGTTTAGCCCCGGCGCAACTCCCCCCCTCCCCCCCCCCCTGCCCAGAGAAGAGCCAAGGGGCGATGGTGCATATTCCCGTCAATCAACCAACTGGACATGATCGCCGTGTACCGCTGCGGCGGGATGTTCGGGATAGGTGCGCGCGGCGGTTAGCACCTAGTTGGTGAGTGATTTCGGGACTGGAGCGAGGGCAAGTTGCCGAAGACCCCTGAAGGAGCAGGGGTTGGTTGCTGTGGCAGTTAGTGGTGGGAACGCTCTGCAAGCTCTGCTCACCTCTGCCTTACCAGGCTTCCTGGCCGTTGGCTCAGCCAAATATGCACAGAATCCCAATATTACGGGTACCTTGTATGCGTTTGGGCATGGCAGGGATCTTGGCCTGATCCCTTTGCCTGTCGCAGGCCAGCACCACCCCCCCCCCCCCCCAAATCGCTCAATGATGGTCCGAGAAAACTGCGGCAAAGGAGGTCATAATTATCTGACAGGTCGTAGATAGCTTGCATCCTGGGCCCGTCTTTCACCGAACATATCTCCGTGGGGGTTGGGAAGCCTGCAGGATCAGGGAGAAGAAACCGACAGGGGGGTTGTGCTTTGATCATGGAGCTCGGGCAGTCTTTCCACAAACGGCGTAGTGATTGTTCAAGTGGTCTCTGTCAATCCTCCCCGTTGAAAAGCAGTGCCAACAGACCCATATGTGGACGTCAACCGCTCGGATCCTGCGAGTCTGTCACATCTCAGAATATTCCCTAGTAACACAGCCAGCAGGCTGATGGAGCATATTTTCGTCATCAGTGTAGGCGCCATTGAGAGAAGTGGGTAGGGTCGAAATAGAGTAGCCAGTCCCGCGAGTTGTAATATCGCTCGTCATGACTCCGGCAATAACAGCTGTGCGAGCGACAGTTGCATTCCGGAGGAACCAACATGCTGATTTGGTACCAGAATGCACAGGAGAGGGGTATGGCATGGCAGGCTTATATGTTTAAATGCGCACTCGCCCCGTTTGGGAGAGAAAATGGTCCCCAAGGCTTCGGCAGAGGTGGATTCGAGGCCTAGACCGGTACCAAAGCCTATCCGTCTAAGGTAGGTAGGTAATTAGGTGTGTGTCGGCGCCGTCGCTGTCTTGAGGCTGCGAGTGGGGTTTCATGGACCCGACCACTAGACCACCAGACCTGTGCCGACGGGGAACGACGCTCGATGTTCCGGTTGGACGGGCAATATGGAATGCATGACAGTAATTAGTAGTTGGTGTACGCCAGGTGAGGAAGGTCGAGACGAGATGTGTGGGAGGTGAAAGACTTTCGAGCCTTGCCGGGCCAATCTCAGCATTAGCAAGCAAGCACACCTGCATTGAGACAAGCCAAGAACGATCTTACTCTCCAGTCTGGTTGTCCTGTTGTTTGCAGCAGCCCTGCGGGAATTAAGTAAGGTACGACAGGGAATTCGTTGCCCAGGGATTGCCAGTGGTGCCAGCCCAAGTGATGCTGTCTGGCATTAATATGATGTTGAGAGGGAAGGCGCAGCCAGGCATTGGAAGGTCCCCATATTCCAGGTTGATTTTGATGAAGACGAAAACGAGGCAGGAGCGAGTTCCAGTGGCCAAAAGAGTCGGTGCTTTAGCCACCAGGTAGGAGGTACCTGCCCGCCTAGGCGTTCGCTGAAAAGGAGTGGAGACAGAGACAGAGGTTGTCCCGCTTTGCTGCAGGGCGAGACTCGAGGGCCGCAGAGTGTAAGCATGATCCGAGTCGAAAATCTAGAGGCGTCTTTGAATGTCAATGCAGGGCTGCAATAACCCGAAATTTGAGGAAGCTGTGAAATTCGGCCAACTGGTGATGCTGGATGCCAAGTCTGGTAAGCAATTCTCGTCTCCCATAGCCACTTCTCTACAGCCATCTCTCCCGCTACCACTGATTTCTCGATAACAATAACTCTCCAGTCATGGTGCTGCGGACCCGGTCACATCATCGCCCAACACGTAGTTGCTCTGTTTTGCTGTCCAGCCCATCACTTGGGCTCTCCTCCACCCCTTTGTATCGTCCTCGAGCCAAAGGCGCCATCGGGTGTCAAAACAACCGTTCTCGACGGAGCGTGCGGCCACCAAAAGAATCAAGCCGAGAGCAAAGGCACCCAATCCGTGCCCTTGTCCCGCAATAAGCTACCTACGATGAATGATCAGAAGCTCACGGATGACAGCTGGGCAATTGTTGGGCTGTTTACCTCTTGTATTCACAATAAAATGCCTCGTCGTCCTCCACGGAGCCCCTCGAGGACGCCATTCAGAGTCCGTAACAAGTTCGGAGAGGCGGCCACGGTCATTTACGACGAGGGAGGTGGCCGACGGAAGGGCCTGGTCATGACATTGCAGGACGACGCGGTGAACAAAACGACGAAAAGAACGCTGAGAACGGGCGTCTCAATCATCTTCCGAGCAATGCTGCTACTCTTGCCGGCATCTTTGTGCACTGGAAGAAGGCCGACCCCGGTCGATGACCTCGAGATCATCGACGGCCGCCTGGCGTCTGGCTACGCTGAGGGTGGAGCCATGTTTTCGGACGCTGCGATTGAGGTGTCGGTTTGGACTTGGACTTGGGTCAGGCTGCGGCGATGAGCAAGCAAAGGGTCTTGTCCGTCTGGAAAAAGGTGCAAAGGGTGGTTCAGAAGGACGAGCTGGTCGATGCGATAACGAGAAAGGTGGGTGAAAGGTGGATGATGGAAGAGAAATCGACGTCCTCGCAAGCGACGAGTGAGCGGTGCAGCATGCTGAGGGTAGGTGAAGAAGACGGGGAGCTGTGTGCGCTGGGTCATGCCTGGACTGGCTGTCCCGCATGACGTCAAATCCGCCTGATTATGTGCCTGCCTTGGGAATTTTTGAAACCAAATCGACCGATCGTGTTGATTAAGGTTTAGACTAGGCTTCCCACTTTGTGCCTGACGTGCACTTTCTTCCAGCGTTGGCAAACTGTAGAGTCCCACGAGGCACTCAAATAAAGCACCTCACGTGTACTCTTTCTGTTTCAGGAGGTGAAGTGTGTACCTAACTAGGTATGGATGTACCTATCACTTGGCTGGCCTATGTGCCTAGGTACCTACCTACCTCCCCATCCGCTATTCCAACGTGTTGGAAAATCGAGGAGACTGTTCAGATCACAAATTCTGGGGTTGTTTTCTAGTCCAATGGTGACCCCTTTTGTTTGGCACGTGGCCTTGTTTCTTATGTGGCGACCGTGATGTTCCACGAAACGCCTCCCGCCTCTCCCCCTATTCTAGAACTGCCATGCTGGCACTGGGTCTACCTTATTCTTAACCTAGTCATGACCCGTCCCCGTGGCTCCCTTCAGGTCCATGGTGGCAGGTCCACGTGGGTGACGGGTTGCAGTTTGGGGGGGTTCGGGGGTGGAGTAGAGTACCTGGTAACATCAGGCACGGGAGCAAGACTTGTAGCAAGAAGGGTCCAAGCCAGCGCGTGGCAGTCCAAGAGGTACTGGCTTTCATCTAATGAAGCTGCCAGAAGCAAAGAACAACCCCCCCCCCCCCCCCCTCGTCAAATACGTCACCCCGCTGCAAGTCGTCACACAGGGGACATGCCACAACTGGCGATCAACGAGTTCTGCATGGCCCGTTTCGGCTAGATAGAGCTCCATGTGGTATATATGGGCGTTAACTGAAGGATGGGCAGCTGGTTTGCATTTGTTAGATAGAGGGCGTTTTCGAGTCCGCTGAACCAAGCCTGAACTGCCCCATCGCCACCATTAGCACTGCGTCACCATTCAGACTGCGTCACCGGGGCCATACCCACGAATTAGTCACCACAAAGGTATCCCGTCTGAAGTTTTGAACTGCTGTTGGTTGAAGGTGGGCCCGTGCGCTAACCAGGAGGCCCCCCAGCGACATAGCCTCTGTGATACGGCAGTTATAGTACCTACCTAGGTAGGTACATACCTAGCTGAAGCTCACCTGCAGGCGCACCGTGGCACACCTTTACACACTGTGGCATAGTGACTCACTGGTGTAAGTAACCAGGAGCAAACTCGCCCGCTTTATTACTAACACACCGAATCACCGAACGCTGAGCCCCCCGCCACCACCATCTACCACTAGACTAACTGGCAACAACACAACCACCACGAACCACCCTGATCCACCATCAAAACCACCACTCAACATGGCCCCGGACCACAACACGGAGGTCAACACAGAGGCGAATGTGCTTCGGCAAGGCCCGGCCTCGCAGGTGCCAGGCGGTCCGAGCCAGCTGGCAGACGATCCAAGCCAGGCGCCGCCCATTGAGACCGTCCCCGAGTATATCCATCACCGTGTGACTCTCTTCGACGACCTTTTCGCCAAGTATACCGCAGACCTGACAGCAAGGCCACGGAGCGAGATTGCCATCACTCTCGCGGATGGCACCGTCAGGAGTGGCCAATCATGGGAGACATCGCCAGCCGCCATCGCCGGCTCCATCTCCAAGTCGCTGCTCGACCGCACTGTGATTGCCATGGTGGACGGCGGGCTGTGGGATCTTGACCGCCCCCTCGAGAGCGATTGCCGCCTGGAGCTGCTTGATTTTGCTCCCCGAAGGTTCGGCGGCTCCCCTCCCATTAAGTCTCGTGGCGCCACTGGCTAATTGGCTGATACCATGATATCAGCCAAGAAGGTGTTTTGGCACTCGAGTGCTCACGTCCTCGGCGAGGCCGCAGAGAAGCACTTCGGCTGCCACCTCTGTAACGGTCCGCCCACCACAGACCCGCCTGGCTTCTACTACGACATGGGCAACATGGAAAGGTGGGCCCTTCCAATACCCTGCCCCTGGAGCTGCTATCGACTGACCTCGGGTATAGCGCCATCCAAGAGACCGATAAGCCCGTTTTGGAGAAGCTCTCAAATTCTATCGTCAAGGAGAAGCAGCCGTTTGAGCGCCTCGTCATTTGCAAGGCCGACCTTATCAAGATGTTCAGTATAGCCGATACAAGCTATACTTCATCGACCAGCGCGTCCCCGATGGCGGAGGCACCACTGTCTACCGATGCGGCTCGCTCATCGACCTGTGCCGAGGACCTCACATTCAGCATACTGGGAAAATCAAGGCGTTTTCTATCCTCCGGGTAAATCATGCTCCCAATCCTGCCTGTGCCAAGGCTTCGCTGCTGCCTCCACTGACTTCGAATGATTCCAGGTCGGGGCTGCCTACTGGTTAGGAGACAAAGATAACGAATCAATTCAACGCGTTGCCGGCATCTCGTTCCCCGATAGGAAGCGGCTAGAAGAGTACAAGGCCTTCGTGGCTGAAGCGGCAAAGCGCAACCACCGCAAGATTGGAACGGACCAGAAGCTCTTCTTCTTCGACCAAGCATCTCCTGGGTCATGCTTCTTCTTGCCACACGGCACCAGGATCTACAACGCAATTCTCGATCTCATTCGACAGGAGTATCGCCGGCGTGGATACGACGAGGTCATCACCCCCAACATGTACAAGGCAGACCTGTGGAAGACATCTGGCCACTGGGACCATTACTCAGACAGTGGGTGGCATTCTGCTACCAATCTTGGCCAATCACAATGCTTACACCCAGGACAGACATGTTTACCTTTGAGGTCGAGAAGGAGCAATTCGGGTTCAAACCAATGAACTCCCCAGGCCATTGCCGCATCTTTGCCCACTCGGATGTGTCACACAAGGACCTGCCATGGCGGATGGCCGATTTTGGCGTTGTTCACCGCAACGAGTTCTCCGGCGCGCTGTCCGGTCTGACCAGAGTGCGACGCTTTGTGCAGGACGATGCACACATCTTTTGTGCGCCGGAACAGGTACGTAGGCCCCCGGTAGGCCTTGGAAGGGGGGGTGAGGCCAGGAACGCTTTCGTCTAGATTAATAAATGCCACAGATCAGCGACGAAATCGACGGCGTGCTCGATTTTCTAAACAACGTATACGGCATCTGCGGTTTCTTCTTCAAGCTCAAGCTATCCACAAGACCGGAGAAATACATCGGAGAGCTGCGCATCTGGGACGAGGCCGAGGCGAAGCTGAAGGCAGCACTGGACAAGTTCGCGGCGCTGGTTGGAACCACGTGGGAAGAGAAGCCCGGCGATGGCGCCTTCTACGGCCCCAAGATCGACGTTGAGGTCTCGGATGCCTTGGGCCGAGAGCACTAGTGTGGAACCATTCAGCTGGACTTCAACCTCCCGCGCCGGTTCAAATTGCGCTACGTGGCGGCAAAAGACAACATCCAGCCCGCAGGCGAGGGCGAGGGCGAGGGCGAGGGCGAGGGCGCCGATGAAGATTTGCCTGCCGGTTATGCCCGCCCCGTTATGATCCACCGTACCATATTTGGGAGCTTCGAGAGGATGTTTGGGGTTTTGACGGAACACTTTGGTGGCAAGTGGCCCTTCTGGATGAGCCCTCGCCAGGTGCTAGTCATCCCGGTGATGCCTGCCTTGAACAACTACGTCGAGGAAGTTCGGGATCCCTTCCGGAGCCAGAGTCTGTACGTGGATGCGGATTTGAGTGGAAATACGCTGCAAAAGAAGATCCGTACCAGGCAACTGGAGCAGTATAACTTTGTGTTTGGTAAGATATCCGCCATCGCTTTTCTACTCTCTTCTTTACTCGCACACACTAGACTAACACAACGATGTCTTGTAGTTGTTGGGACGCAAGAGGCTAGCTCACGCACGGTCAATATTCGCAACCGAGACGACTAGTCGACGCAGTCAAAGGGTGAACTTGTCCCTTTGCAAGAGGCTCTCGATGGCTTGGTTCGTCTTCAGGACGAGAGACGGCTTTTGAACAAGTTGTAAGGGTCAACTGCTGCCTTTGGTGTGTGCACCATGGCCATGGTGGCAAAAGATATGATGGGTCCAGGTGTGGAAGAGGGCGATATGGTGTGAGTAGGGTTTGTATATTTTGGGTTTATCGTAGGTAATCAAGACAAGGAGGGATTGGGAGTTTTGGCAAGATGGGGAGATAACCCTCCAAGTGTGGATGGGATGGATATAATGGGCACAGCGGCGCGACTAACTATCTGCTTTTCACAGACATTGATTTCCTGGGTGGGGTGTGGTTCTCAATTACACGTTGGTCAGAAATCTTAATCAATAGATGTGTTTGCATTCTTTGTTTACTTTCTACCTCTTTCCCCAACTCTCCAGGGGTCTCTATGTACGTACTTGCCTAGGGAGGCGGGGATCTACACTCGCTAACTTCGTTCTAGTTCACTCAGGGTACTTACCTTTCCAAAGTGCCATTTACAACAAGCACCATATCCTGCATGTGTTCAGAGAGAAGTGGAGCTCGAAATCCTTCTCTTTCGTTCACATTCAGTAACCGCGGTCATACCGGCTATCGGGGTACCAATCTCCTCCCGAGTGACGACTGGCAGAAGAGTAGTATCTCATGGAAGAAGAGCTGGGGTAGTCGTAATCCCCGTTGTCAGCAGGACCGTATGACGCGTAGCCCGTCGTCGTCGTTGTGTATCCCGAGGCATCGGCATCAACAACGTGTAGACGCTCGAAGCGGCTTGCAAGGTTCTCGGTGTCAAAGTAGTGCGTGTCTTCCCCAGGGTGGGACCGAGAATGCCGGGGAGACCGTCGTGGCCGTGGTGAGGAGTAGAGGTCTTCTCCTTCGTAGCAGCCTTCGGCTCTCGCGTGGCGCCGAGAATGGCCTGAGTGGCTGGGGCGTCTCGGCCGTGGCTGCTCAGGTGGGGCGTAGTACGGATCAGGCGAGACTGGTCGCGAATGACTGGGACATCGTCGCCGCCTGGACTGAGTTTGCTCATAACTTGGGTCATCGGCGTAGACATAGCGCTCAGGTGAGGCTGGGCGGGGTCTTGACTTTGACCTCGATCTCCTCTCTCTGTCTTCCTCCTCTCTGTGGCGGGACCGCTCAGGTGAGACTGGCCGGGGTCTTGACTTTGACCTTGACCTTTTCTCTCTGTCTTCCCCATCTCTATGGCGGGACCTGGACCTGTGGTCCCGGTGGCCGTGGTGACTGCGAGGTCGAGCCTCTCTGTAGTAGTCGTCCGTTGTGGGTTCCGGCTTTCGGTAGCGGTGGCGGCTCGAGGAAAAACGATCACGCTTCGAGGTATTCTCGTCGTCCGAGTCGTCACATGGAGTACCGAAAAGTCCTGCATACTTGGTGATCACCAGCGTAGACTCCGAAGAGTCCGACTGAGCATCTTCTTCAGGCTTCAAGTTATCCGCCTCGGTGAATTTGGGGAATGGCATGCTGTCTCGATAATAGTCACGCTCAGTGTGCCGACTTCGACCACCTGAGCGGCCGTCGTCCCACTCGTAGACTCTCTCGTTTCTGTCTCTATAGTACATGATGTAAAAGGAGTGGTATAGTTGATGCGAAAGAGAAGAAGTGTGTGTATATAGATGTATAGATGTAGTTTACTGTCTTGAGTTTGTGAAGCAAAACTTGCAGGTGAAGTACGGGCGGTGTATAATCGTGACAACACACAATAAGGTTGAAGCAAAAACTAAAGCCTGTTTTATAGTTGTATGAAAAGGGTGATGGTGGATTTATGGCGCGGACTTGGACTCGGAATATCTGCCCCTGAACGGAACCCAACTTGTTGTTCCAGGTGCTAATCTGTTTTTAGCTCGAGACACAGGGCGGTTGGTTGTAAAACTGGCTCGTAACGAGTTGCTGAACAGTTGGGCTGTGTGACTAAGGGGTCCTGACGGCTTCAAACGAAGAATATATGGATATTCCCGCGGAAGAGGAGAGGTTTGATGAGTTTGTTGACTTGCAAATATATATTCCTCAGATAAATGAGTAAAAGAGGTAGGTTCGGGTTCGGGTTGAAATTCTGAGCTGAATTCTTTCGAAGTAATGATTACTACACAGAAATTTGGAAACTGGAAAAGCCCATAAGATAGGTGGATGAGATGAAACTGTGGTGGAAGGTAAGTGAAATTAGTTCGGAAGGGAAATGTAATCAGGGAGGATCATTACAGCTTTATATAGTGAGTGTCTGGAGGAAGGACAAACCGGGTCGGGATTTCCGAGTCTATAACTTCATCCTTACTATTCTTAGAATCTCTGAAGCTTTATTGACTAAAATCATCCTTTGTTTGCAACGATTTGGATGCTTTTGCAGCCAAAAGTCTAAAGAACAAGGATAAGAAAGAAAGGAGCCGTGGCAAAGAAAATGTAAGAGGGTCAAATTGCTATATTCGTTGAGTTCCGAACAATGAAACGAGAGTTGTGCGTCTTGGATTATGAACAATCACTTTGTTATTGGACTAGTGCCTACCGAGTACCAATATGGGATGAAAGCTATTGTCTACCAGCCTATTGTTACATGCCCCCATGTAGGTCGAGTTTGACACAAACTCTCTTTCCAAATAAATACATTTATGCGGATGTGGGATTTGACACATCTTCTATTCCTCGACAGTCATAACACTCAGTTATCGCGGCATCGCTGCACAGCACCAACTCACAATTTCTTCAACCAAGAAAAGCACGATAAACTCCAAGACACTAGGCAATCAGCACAACACCCGTTTGCTGGTATCCGCCAACTCCAGCCAACATGGGTCTTAGACTTTACGGTCTCCCTGAGCCTGCTCCCACCTCTTCCAGTGGACAAACTTCTTCTTCTCGACCCCCGCCTGCTAATCGGCCCACCTCTCAACATCCATCCAACGATGAGGAGAGCAATTCAGCGACCGAGCCGCCAGCCATGCGGTATGCCCTACAGGAGCAGACGAGAAACATCAATCCGGCTTTCACTACCTTGCCTCAGCGTCAGCCATCTCCCGACCTCGGCTACACAAGTTCCCCCCTCCCCTACTCTGAAGACCCCGCCAACGAGTGGGGAGTTTGGGGCGAAATCGACAGACTTTACGATGTGCTTGCAGTCCAGAACGAAGCGACGCCGAGAAGCCAGGAAGAAGAGAGAAGACGTGCTCGCGATGCACAGCGTCGTGAGCGATATCGGAGACAGTTTCAGCGAATGCGAGTATAAGAGAGGCGGCGAGAAATGGAAGAGCAGGCGGCGGCGGCCGAGGCGCGAGAGAGATAGGAAGCCAGAGTCAGACGAGAGTCGGATGTTAGGATCGAGATACAGAGACGCAGAGAATTGGCAGCAAGGAGAGCTGCGATGGAGCTGGCTGACTTGGACATGGAGTTGGCCGAGTTGGAGAGACAGGAGCGGCCTGGCCAGTGAAGGGGGTAACACGCTTTACCGATCCTAAAAGCTTGGAGAGGATAATAGACCAGAATGGCACAGATTGTATGAGTGGTAACTGGGTTATTCTCCACCAACCATTCGTCCATGGGTTTCTCCTCTCAGGTTTCTCATCTCATAGGTATCTGGCACAAACCCGGTTTTCTTATTTACATGGGCACCGCATCAAAAGTTTAGCTTTGACTCCGGTTTGCTACTTATAGACAGACAATGATAAGAGCCAGCTAAATTGTGATAGTTGCTCTTTTAAAATAAATTTGAACCCCCGACCACAATGATTCTGATTGAGTCTGTGCTTAAGTGAAGTATGCAGTATTTTTATGTCATTTTCCTGATTGGAGAGTCTGTCCGGTCATTATTAGCCATTTAGGGGTGCCTGCTTTCCTACGTATATGTAATAGTCAATAGAAAATGATCAACTTTACCAGTGCGATTTTCTTCGTCTAGTTACCACATATGAAGATAGATACGTGACTTTTATTGGCGTCTTGCAGTCTGTCCGTGAAACTCTGCTTGCCTTCAAAGTTGGAACGGGACCATTTGTTTTTGTTGTCGTCTTTGTCCTTTCGAAGCCAGTCCTTGGGTCTCTCTTGCCCCAGATCCTCCTACAGCGATTGCTAGCTAATATTACTGGCATATCAACAAACACCATATGCCTGTCTTGACTACTTTCCATCAGGAGCTTTTGGGCGGAGGATGGCATGACCCGAACCGTGACCGAGAGACGAATAGTTGGTGTGATGGATGGTTAGTACCATAATATACCTTTGCTGATGTTTTGTCCTCCTTGAACTCGTTTGTGGTGGTGTTTGTGATTCCTGTTTGTTGTTCAGTGTCACACACATGATACATGTCATCGAGTAATTTTATGGGGTTGAGCAGGTAATCGCAGATCGTGCGACTTTCCACGCAACAAAGTTTTGCCCGTCGAACTCGTGGATCATTCTACGAGCCAGTCAACCATTGTTCGGAGTGGGCTTGCTCATGCGAACGTCGCCTGACTGTCAATGGACTCGCTATTTTTTTAGGGCCGCCATCTGATCTTTTTCCCATTCATTTACTCATCAACAACTACAAAACACTACCTCACTATTCATCAACAATATATCGACACCACGATACACTCTCATCAACGAGCATCGCATGAGCACCCCCAGCATCGCGGCCCTAGGTAGCTCATCCGGGCACCCAATTGGCAACACCGCAAGCGCAATGAGTAGAGACACACCACCCTGGGCTCAAGGCAACCCATTCGGCCCAAATCCCTTTGAAGAGTTCCAAGAGGACCAGCCCTATTCTTCCTGCCCACCCCCATCGTTCGGTAAGCTATCGTTCCACCCTAATTTTGGAATGGGGCTCGGTGTAGGTGCAGCACCATATCGATATCAAAGCGGAATCTATCGTCCTGGTGGAGGTCAAGGACGTGGAAATCACGGTGGACGTGGGCCTGTATATCGGCCTGGAGAAGCCTACGAAAATTGGAGGGCATACGGGTCAGTGGGGTCATACGGTTTCCCAGGGGCGTATGGACTGCAAGGAGGATATTTTAGGTCTCGGGGATACTACGCTTCTTATGGGCCTCAGGGAACATATGGATAGATGGGACCTGCCGGATCAATGTATCCCTACCACCACACAGAGCCTCCTCCGGGATATTACCCTGGAAAGTACTATCCCTACCCCGTGCTCGGAGAAGCGGTACCGCCATCACCGCCAAGATCCGATCCTCCGCGTTGTCAACCACCCCTTCCAACAGTCACGGAATCTGCGCCGACCCAAATACATCGCCCCCCAGTCCAATCCCCTCTGATCACTCCCCCACCTCCTTCATGCTCAGGCCTTTCTCACGAGTCCCATTGCCGGAATGTGGGTAATGACTGGGCGGATGTTTTTTGCTTCATATGTTGAAACGGCCGCACGCACCGACTGGAGCATCTTGGACAACCAGGGATTCCCGGACCTGCCCGAATCCATGAATTTTATGGAGCGAGAATAAGAGAAACTAAGGTGGATGCAGGAAGTCGTCGACCGCATGCATGAGCAAAACAGAAGGAACAGGGTTGATACAGAGTTTGAACGGCAGTGCAGGGAATTTAAGGAAGATTCTTTCGCTTACAGCTCTGGCCAAGATTAGGAACTTGTTTTTTTTAGTATGGCTCTCGGCCAGAGAATGAGGACATCGTGTCACGAATTAGGCGTAGAGCTGGTGCGGTGGCTCGTTATTGTCGGTCTGGGTCCCAATGGCCTGAGTAATTACCTGGACACGTCTCGTGCAGTGGCAAAATCTGGGTACCAAGTCAGGATGATGGATGCAGAAAAAGAGGAATCCTGGGACTGGAACTTGGCCTAGAGCTTAGGTCAGTTCCAGGGAAACTTTGCTTGGAATGTTTTTTTTGGACGGCTAATTAGCCATAATGCAGTAGTTTGTGTTCATTTAACAGTCCGAGATACTCCGACCAATTGCAGAGAAGGTGATTCAAGAGAATGAGAAGTAATAAATGACTAGAAGCGTTGAAGGCCACGAACAAAATTTGCTGCGGCTGATGATCGCCGCCTAGGTACATGCAGTAGCTCAACACCATCGCGGCTAATCCCATTGTTACTCTTTTACACTGTTCAATGAAAGCTGTTCAAGAACAATGGTATGGTTTGGGAAATTTTGAATTTTGTAATTCGTAGTTATCCTTCGCCAGTTCCTCGAGTAGATTTGGTGACAAACAAGTCATTGATGAACTACCTAACAAAGATACCCCAAAGAGACGAACAAACGCAAAGCCCATCGATTTTCCTCAACTCATTGTTGATCTTGCTATGACGTTTAAAGACTTTCCACAAAAATCATCCCGCCAAATCACACCTCCCTGCTCTTCCACAATAACACTACTAATGAAACAAAAGATTCTCAGCGTCTCATACTTCTTTTATCGTACTTTTCTCTATGCAGCTGTTCTCCATTATACTGCCCCATCCACAACATTTTCATCATGCATATAAACTCCAGGACTTGTGATTTATTGTGTTGAAGGATCATCAGCATCACATTTCACCGCGTAGCATTCTCAACAACATACGCTATGACAGAAAACAAAACACAACATATGTCTCACACAACTATTGGCACCACCGCGCCGGTGGTTTTCACTGACACAATCTGGGCTGGTGACGAATCCAGCCCCTCTACTCTCACGGGGATTGCATATGACCCCAGTGTTGACTCAGCACGCGCTCCTGGCCGTCGCGACGCTTTTTCTGACCCAGGGGTCAGCAAGGAAGGTGAACAGAAAGAAAAGCATCCAGTAAGGTGCCGTGATTTGTGCTTTACCCCAAAAAAATAATTACGCAAGAATGATCTCAGTAGTAGAAGAGCACTCTTATAATGCGCGGTATTTTACAGAAATATCGTCAATATAAGGGAGATCATTAGTAAGGTGTTCACGAAAAAGCTGATAAAGTATAGTAGTGCTTTGAATTTGGTGTAAGGCACGGAAGAAAACGATCTCAGTAACAGAAGAGAACTCTTATAATGGGCTGGGTGTCTTGGGGGGATATCAACTTTATAAGGGAGATCGTGATTTGGAATTTGGCAAATGAAAGGGAAGAAAGATCTCAGCAGCAGAAGAGAACTCTTATACGGAGTAATGTTGTGGGTACCAACGTTAAAAGGGAGATCATCCTTCCATGCCGCCGTTTGCCACGGTGCTTACCTAGGTATCTTTATTTGCCTCACTTGAAACAACTCGAATCTTTTTGTCTCAATTTCCAGCTACCCAACAACAACGTTGTATAACTTATTAAAACTATCACAGGTCAAATTATACCATTTCTATACTCAAAAATCACCATACTCCCATCCTGTGCCGCCGCAGTGCATGCCCATCCATAAAGTTATTAGTCTAACTTTTAAACGTAATCCTTCGATCAATTTATCACCTCCCCAATTTAAGCCCAGCAACCCCCCCCAGGGCCAAACTCAATTCGATCAATGTCACTTTTGACCAAAACCTTGCTTGTTTCTCTTTTGTATTGACGTCTCTCAGATCATCAAGCTTGAAGTGACAGTACAGCTGAGTTAATTGTGATGATCATGACCATGTGCCAATTCGGGACCTTCGGGGAGGAACCCTGTTGTTTCATGTCCCAGTGCAGCTTAGGGCGCTCAGACCGCTAAACTTGGCAAAATCATGCGAAAAAACCAGCGACAGCTTCATTCATGCCCCCCTCGTGTTCCTGAAGACGGGATTGCCAAGGCGACAATAATGATGACAATTCGCGCCCCTTTGTGCAATATTAAATAGGTAGCCAACAAACCAATGTGCGACCCAAATCAGGTAGATGCCTGGAATTGTGAATTGGCAGGTGCGCATGGCGTTGTTGACATGCCCAATGATGCCCCTGAAAAAGGGGGAAAAGCCAAAACCTTGGCATGCTGCTGTTGGCTCACATCGGAAAAGAGCAAACATCCATCCATGATTTCCCCATGGATGAGTACGGCACGCGCAGATCCCCCCGTTCGTACTTTACCAAATCGCACCCAGCACGCGCATTGCCCTGCACAATGGGAAATCTGGGATTTTTATGGTGCACCTTTGGAATCCACAACAAACACATCTACTGATGACATTATTAACTGGCGCCATTGGCCTCGTCTTGGCGGTCTTGAAAACGCTAGAGTCCCAAGAAGCAAATGAGCGCGCCAGTGTTCTGGGCGTCATGGATGGAGCCTGCAGATATCAGGTGGCGTCCAGCAACGGCCCTTTTTGGGACCCATCACACATGTTCTGGGCCCAGCGCGCGTCTCTATGCACCATGCCGAGATCGAAGACCATGATTGGACTGTTTTGTCCCCCCCCCCCCCCTCCCCCCTGAATTTGCATTCCCGGAATTTTTGTCGATGGTCGATTTCCCCCCTGCATCAGCCGCAATGGGGCGGAAGGAAGGTTATTTCCCAAAAGCAAGAAGCCGCATGAAGAAGAGAGCCGAGCAAGGGGCAAGAAGAGGAAGAGGAAGAGGAAGAGAGGAGGTGCCCGTACCTAGTATGTACTTATATAGAGCACTACCCGGGCGGGGGGTCCCCTTATTCCGCCTGTGCTTTTGGTTTGGTTCTGCCTTGCCAACCAACCAAGCAGATAGACTTTATTGTTTGTTTTGCGATTCCGCTTGGGACCTTTTTGTCCCTGTCACACTCGTTTGTTTGGGCCGCTCGTTTGCCCTTGTCAGTCGTTACAAGTCATAACAACAACCATCATGCCGTCGACACTGATGGCCCTCGCGGCCGTCTTGCCGGCAGCCGTGCTTGCTGCCCTCCCCTCGTCGCCTGTTGTTTTCCCCGATGGTAATCGCATGGTCCAGCAGGATGGCCTCATCCGCTTTCCCGTCACCGCTATGCAGGATGGTCCGCTCATCGGAAAGCATACCAAGCGACAAGTCGAGACCGACAGCTTCAGCTCGCGGTCCGGCATGCAATACATCATCAACTTGACTTTTGGTACCCCCGGACAATCTGTGCCAGTCATCTTCGACACGGGCTCATCAGAGCTCTGGGTCAATCCCGTTTGTTCCAAGTCCAACGCGCCCGATTTTTGCAATCAGCAGCCCCGCTTCACTTCCTCAACCACACTCGGATCAACTGGTTCAACGGGTAGCATTACGTACGGGACTGGATATGTCCACTTTGAGTATAAGACGGACTATGTTTCAGTTGGATGTAAGCTTCTGTCGATTATGGATAATAATCTTGGATGGGGTCACAAGTTATTAACACCGTGACTGTTCAGCGGCCAAGATCACACAACAAATATTCGGCGTCGCGTATGACTCTGAATTTGCGACACTTGGCATCTTCGGTGCTGGCCCAGACTTGGGGGGCTGGGACAACAACTACCCTCTACCTATTGATAATCTCGCCCAGCAGGGCTTCATCAACAGCAGGGCCTTCAGCATGGACTTGAGGGGGTTTTCGAGCGACAGAGGTGAGATTTTGTCTAGGCCTCGTTCCCCCCTGTTCAAGGTTTCGTCTTCTAACTTGAAGCCAACTCGACACAGGATCGGTCATCTTCGGTGGCATTGACACCAAGAAGTACGCCGGTAGCTTGGCAAAGCTGCCCATTGTTCCCCCCCAACAGGGACCCGATGGCTACACCAGATTCTACGTTTACCTGGAAGGCATCGCAGTTAACCAGGCCGATGGAACAGTTGTCACTGCCTATACGAAGCCAGTTGGAGGAAAGGGCCAAGTTGTGCTTCTTGACAGTGGCTACAGCATCAGCGCTCTCCCGCCACCCATCTTCAGCAAGCTTTTGGCTGCATTCCCTTCGGCAACCAAGGTAACAAACTCGAACCTGTACTTGGTCGGCTGCCTTCCCGAAGGCCAGGGTGGATCCGTCGACTTCTTGTTTGCCGGCAAGACCATCAAAGTGCCCTACTACGACTTCGTCTGGCACTATCCGGGGACAAGTTTGTGCGTGCTCGGCGCCTACGAGGACGGTGAGTTTGTGATGGTGGCCGTTGAGAGGACCAAGTAAACAAACTGACGCTCTTCAGAATTCGCCGTGCTCGGCGACACCTTGCTTCGCTCTGCTTATGTCGTCTACGATTGGGACAACAAAAACATCCACATTGCCCAGACTTCAGACTGCGGAACCAACCTTGTGGCCATTGGCAAGGGTACGAACGCTGTCCCATCGATCGTCGGTGGATGTGACGTGGTTTCGTCAACTTCGTCGTCGTCTTCTTCGGCCACATCGTCGAGCTCGTCCGTTTCATCTTCGACTTCCAGCTCCGTCGTCTCCACAACCTCGTCTGCGTCGTCCTCTTCCACGGGTATCGTCTCTTCGACCGCCTCTTCGACTGCAACTTCCTCCGAGTCTTCCACGTCGAGCACCGCCACAAAGTCTTCGTCCACCATCACGTCGGCTCCTGTCTCGTCCACTTCGACTAGCTCGGAGTCGAAAACTTCCAGCACCGCTACTGGTGACGACGATGAGTGCGAAACAGAGACTAGCACTTCGTCCATCGTGAGCAGCACCAGCACCAAGTCCACTTTATCCACCACAACCTCGTCGTCCGTCGGAGTATCCAGCTCTGCCGGGTCTTCTTCGTCATCTCCAACTTCAAGTACTAGAGTCTCATCCACAGGCGTGTCGTCATCTGCTCCCGTCAGCTCGTCCAGCGTACCTGGTTCCTCAAGCCCAGCCAGTGCTTCATCGTCTGTTACATCCTCGAGCAGCACCCCAGTCGTCGTCGTCTCCAGTTCCTTGTCTGGCGCTCCTGGAAGTGGCTCAACCACCACCGCCGCGCCTGGGCGTGGTTCAACTACGACAAGCTCTCCCGGCTCTGGAGCCACTCCTCCACCGGACACCGTCACCTTGACCTCGACAACAACCTACACCGTCACCTCGTGCGCGCCGACTGTCACCAACTGCCCTGTCGGTAAGGTAACCACCAAGGTCTTGACCTTGACAACGACTTACTGCCCTCAAACCACGGCGATATACACTCTCCACCAGACTTGGACATCCGGCACCGCCACCGGGACCAAGGAGGTTATTGTCATCGTCACTCCCGTGCCGCCGCAGGCCACCCCCATCGTGGTGCCGGGCTACACTCCTGGCGTCTCGCCCCTTGCCCACGCGACAGCGACGGCTGCGGCTGCCAGCGGCTACTTTCCTGCCGCGACTTTTGTTCCCGGCTATGGCAAGCCAACGACCTTGACATCAGCGCCGTATTATCCCACAGCTACTGCCGGTGCTGTGCCCAGCAGCAAGCCGGCTGGCGTCGCAGGTGGCACGGCTTCGTTCACGACATCGGCGGCTGTGGCGACGGGTACGACAAAAATCACTACCGCTGGGGCTGCGCGCTTCATGAACGTGTCCAGATGGACTGTCGTCGTAGCAGGTCTGCTGGCTGCAGCCGTTGGGCTGTAGGTTTGGATTTGCTTTGGGTTGTTTGTGAGTTTTGAATACCCAGAAAAGTACTTCGGGGGGTTGTAATAGGACTGGATCATTTGTGTGTTCATAGTCTGATTGTAATAAACCCTTGACCCCTGAGGAAGAAAACACCCGAAATGTGACTTGGTGATGAGTGAGACAACCGTGTGAACTTTGTATTTTGATATATGTGACTCATTCTCACGGTCGCCGTAAGAAAAGTGACCTCTTTGCCTCAGGTTCCTCATCTTGGTCTTGCCCTTCATCGCTTCAGGCAGCAGCTGTAGGGGCCACGTAATTCGCAGACCATGAAGCCGAGTAAGTCGAGGTCGCAATAATTTGTGGTGAGTTCCCAACATACGTGGCCGAGGTCACAACTGATCTGCTGATCCAGCTGTTCCAGAGGGTCGCTGTGCTCACTCCTGAGATGGGTCCGACATTAACGTGAGTTGTTTCAGGCCAGGCCCCCGACCAAACCGTTGGTCCTAAATATGTCAGCTTGTCTCTTCCAGGTTGAGATATTTCTTTGATTCCTTACCTGGAATCTCATACGTGGTGGTGGCGCATGCTGTTGTGAGTGTAGTTTTGGTCGAGCAGTAAACCTAGGAAGCATCCGATTAGCAGAGCCTCACGGCTAGAAAGGAGCTAAACCATGACGTACATCATAAACGACACCAGGGTCACCGTACTTGTAAGCCCCCGGAAATGAGACGCCAGACGGTAGCTCTACGGTACCGTCGCCGACAACCTCAATCTGTACGCAATTGGGATAAAACTGGGCTCCCCTCATGGGCACCTTCTCGTATGATGCGTCGGCCTCGTGGAGCCCAATCATCTCGGCGCGGATGAGGTAGCTGTGAAATCCAGTTAGAACAAGTTGGGGATAATTCTCGACGGATCACGAGTTGAAAGGACAGGTCCGACATACTGGCCAGCCTTCAGTCCAGCGGGAACGCGAACGTTCATGTGTCCATTGTTGAGAGCAATGTCCGAAGTCGTAGCCCATTTTCCAGGAGCGAAGCGTGTTTCACTCTGTTCGTATAGCCCCTTTTCAAAAATCTTGACAAATGAGTTCTCAGTCGGCGGGTCTGGTGAAAGGTAAATCAAGACAGGCCCTACACGAACATGTTAGCCGAGAGGCCGATCTCGTATGCAGGCGTACTATGGCAACACTTGCCATGATGAGAGTCGGCAATTACATCGTCGGCCACAGTCCGATTGTTATGGTGCCAATCAAACGTCAAGTTGTCTCCTGGCGCGACCTTGATGGTATAAGGCACTTGCTTGTCGCCCATGACGTTACATCGCATGTCGATCGAGTTCAGGTCCTTGACGGGCGAGTTGGCATATCCACGAGGTGGTGGATTGTTGTAAGCTGGGGTTCGGATGCCGCGAAAGGTTCCTTGATCGACACCATTGACGAAGACGCCCTGTGCCGTGTTCAGTCGGAGTCCGATGAGAAGGGGCACTCACGATGTCTTCACTCACCCAGATAAAGCTGTGGGCTTGGACGCGCTCAATATTGGACGCAGCAAGAGCTGCAGCAAACAGGCCTTGAAGCTTCATCATGAAGGATTAAAATCCAACAACAAAATGCTGCCGTGTGAATGTGATAGCAAGCTGAACCAGGTAAGACGGTAAGAGAGGTGGGAGCCGGAGCCTCAATATGCCGGTAGGTATTTATCATTTTTTTCGAGGGCTTCCCACCATGGGAATTTAGGGAACATGCTCTTGATTGAATTCTCAGTGCAATATGGAATGGCTGCAGTTCCTCCCGCACTCCATCTAATGGGTAGGAGACTTGGTGGTTGCTTTAGCCGAGAGTGTGCCGCGACACTCAATTGAGTAATTTGCGCGCCCTTGATCAATTAGTCTGCAGCTCCTGCAATGTAGACGCCGGCATCTGGTGGTTCCGGATTCATCGGCCTGTCGACCCAGAGAAGTGAGGGTAGGTACCTGGCAAGTCATGAGCAATCCTTTTGTTAATTAGTACCATCACGGCCGGCCCCACAAAACACAAATCACCGGGACGGCGGTTTGGGTGGCTTGCGGACCTTGTCGATCTCTCGGCGAACGCGGGGTGGGTTTGAACGTTGAACGCAAAATGGAAGTCTCGAAACCAAAGAATTGAAGCGTCAACACAAGTGTGTCAAGAGCTTGCATGCAGACGGCAAGACACCAAACATGATGAACCCCACCCGGAACCACCCTGACGGAATCGATGTACAGTTTGCTCTTTCCTTGACTGATAACCAAAGACATCCAGAGATGGAAGGACCGATGGAACAAGCCCAGTCCGCGAACTCCTCCGCTCGGAACCTACACCAGCAACAGCGAACAGTGATCCCCTTAACAACCCCACTTTGTGTCCCCCAAGACCCAAAGACCGAACCACGAGACACGCTGCCACCGAGTGGACAGCCAGCCACACCTGCGACAGCAGGATTTCGACTGTGTAGCTGGACGCGGGGTTCAGGTTTGCCCCGTGCCGAACCCGCTTATCAATCCACCTTGGTAATCAAACAATTCCCATCACTCCAAAGCCGCTCGATTTCGCGCCATCGATGACGCAAAAATAGCCCCCCCCCCCTTCCTTTGACCCTGACGGACATAAAGTCACAACGGTTTCGGCAACGAAAACAACTCGAATCTCGAAGACATCCAGAATCCCAGACAAAATACAAAAACAGGTCAGAAAAACACAACAACAACCGTCACACATCACACATCGACATCATGGCTTCTCAGGACAAGCTCATCCTTTACACCAACCACCGCTGCCCTTGTGAGTGTCTTTGGCAACAGCCGAGATGGGCCAAGTAGCTGACCATCAGGGTCCTCGGCTGACGAGTTACAGGGGCGCACCGGGCACACATCGTCCTCGAGGAGCTCAAGGTTCCGTTCGAGGAGGTCATTATCGACTTGGACACACCCCGGACCCCCGAATACCTGAAGATCAACCCGCGAGGCCTCGTCCCCGCACTGTCGTTCAACGGCGACATCATCATCGAGTCTGGCATTGTGGCCAGCTTCCTCGCCGACCAGTACCCGTCGCACCTCGTCCCCGCATCCAACGCCCCTGGTGGTGCGCTTCGCCGTGCCCGCATTGCTCTCTTTGTCGACGCCTTCATCTCCAAATTCCAGGGCTCGCTGTTCAAGCTCTTCAGCGCCAAGACGGACGATGACATCAACGCCGCTGTCGATGTTGCTGTGGCGGGGCTCATCAAGGAAGTTGAGCCACTGCTCGCCGACGCGAGCCCCTTCTTTGGCGGGAGCGACAGGATCACGCTGGCCGAGGTCCTCACTGGGTCCTTTGCCATCCGCCTGCTGGCGCTGACCAAGGCCAATATCTACCCTGCGAGCCTGACCACCCAGATCGAAGAGAAGTCGCCCAAGTTCTGGAAATGGGCCAATGTGGTCGCCCAGCACCCGAGTGTGAATTCCATCTTCAACGAAGAGGAGAATGTGTCCAAGACCAAGGAGAGACTTGCCAAGCTCAGGGCGGCTTGAATCGTGCAAGAGAACACCGAGAAAACCGGCAGACTCTGAAGGATGAATATGAAGGCGTTCCACAGTCGAGCCTGGGTTTGGGATTATGATGACTGATGAAATGATCTTGTTCGAAATGGGGACTGACAGACATGGGCAGGGGATCCAAAGTTCTCGGGTGGCCAGAGCACAATTTGGGCAGTGCAACAGGACGCGTGGCGTACTCTACATACTGTCAAATAAAAATAATACAAATATCACACTGTGCAAGAACAAACACGACAAAACATGTTTGGATAAGAAGCTAGAGATGGGAGTGGGTACAGCTCGACAGTCGATGCTGGTTGCCTGTGGGTGATAAGTCGGGTCGTGACAGGGTGTTTGTCGCTCAAGCTTCAGTGTCTGTAAAAAAAATTAAAAAAAAGCTCAAACTCAAAATGCAATCAGGGGGGCGGGGAACAAGAAGCAAGGGTGGGTTTCCCCGCCTTCTGCCTCAGGCGTCGAATTCTACCGCCAGCCATACTATGTATTCACTCCTGTGTGTGCCTCGGCTCAGGGGTCGCTAGACAGGGGCTAAAGACACTCGATGGGCCATCGCTCAACGTCCCAGCACACCCACGGCCTGACGATGCATTTCGTCATCCCTCCAGCTCCAAGCTTTGCAACCGTCAACCGTCCTCAATTTCTATTTCTGTTTTCCCTGGCCTACTAGGGATAGCCCGATGCCGCGTCTTCCCGTCTAGCCGCCCTTTCCGATGTCAAGCCCGTCTGACGCTGGTGCTGGCGGCCTGCGGAATGTACTGTCGCAGCCGCCGCGATGGCTGCACCTGTACGACGACTTCATCGCCAAGAATGCCCACCAGGTGTCACAGATAGAGTCGGCCCTCAGGTCGCTGACATATATCATCCCAGGTACGTTGCATTCCTACCCTCAAGTTGGACTTGTTAACAGTTCTTGTCAGGCCGCTTTCGCGATGCCGAAATTGCCTCCGAGTCCATCCATAGCGGCGTCCAGCTGCTCTCCCTCTACCACGACACCCTCCTGCGCCGAGCCGCCGCCCTCTCCAAAGTCTCCCTCCCCTCCGCCGCGACCATCGCCCCACCCCACAGCCGATACACGCGCTTCTGGACGCTGAAGAGTGCACTCTACCGCCGCGTCGCCTACGTTCTACAAATCGTCAGCTATGTCGAGCTGCTCTGCGAGATGGCCGCCAAGCGCCGCGGCGACCGCACGCGGTGGCGTGTGGTCATCCTCCTCGAATCCATCAAAGCCGTATGCCGACTCCTACTCCTGCGCATAACAAAGTCGCGCCCACTCGTAACCCCCATGCTGCCCGAGCGCGGGCCCATACCCGACGAGACCGCCGAGGAAACCGAAGAAGCCGAGCTTCGCGCCGCGCTGGAGGAAGACGACGTGGATCGCAATGGCGGCGGTATGAACGGACATGCGAACGGCTCTGCCCACCCTCATCACAAGCAGCAACTCCAACAAGGCCCCAACGGCGAGTGGATCATGCCCCGCACCGGCATGTTGCTGCCGACGCTGCCTGCGCACGGCGACATCAGTGGCTATCTGCTGTCGCGGGTGCTGACGGCCGACGACATTAAGCCCGCGACCAAGCTCGTCAACCAGCTCCAGGGGTCTGCGCACGTGGCCGAGGTGCTACACATCCTAGCGCCCGTCGTCTACGCGGTGGCGATGGCACGAAGCAAGAACAGGCGCAAGGCATGGTCGCCATGGCTGCTGGGGATCGGCGTCGAGCTGGCGGCTAGGCAGCTGCGGGACCGCGGACTGCGGACAACACCGCTGGAGCGTGACGAGTGGGCTAAGCGCGGCTGGGCCATGAGCTGGTGGGCGATGCGCGGCGCCTTCTACGAGAACGTGACCAAGGGCGTCGTGGCGGGCGTGAGGCAGCGGATGCCGAGTCTAATAGGGGGTATCCTGGAGGATTATGAGTATCTGTGGGAGAACTACTATTTTAGCACGAGCCCGTGAGCCGGCCTGGTTTCTTTTGGAAAAGAATAATATCATGTAAAATAATTCCCCGTCAAGTACCACGGTGTACCATGGGCCCTGGAGGTATCATCACAAATGCAGCGATTTGGCTTTGACACGGTGCCGGATTTTATGTTTGCGATGCCGAAGCCGTGACACGCAGAATCGTGGAGTGGCACAGCTAGCATGCCTAGATATCTGACATTTGATAACCATAATGTACCACAAGTGACAATTGGAAGGGAAGTCTACATATTCCAACACTGTGTTACCCCTGAATGTGTGTTTTTTGATCGTAAGCACTTCGTGCTGGGAGTGAAGGAGATGCTGTCCCACCGAGCTGGAAGCATCGGCAAGAGCCGGTCAAATGAGAGTGCTTCTTCCCCTTGTCCAATAAGACACTTGTCTTACCAGTCTCTCGGTGTGATTGACATCCGCAGACATAACAAACCCAGCTGCAAGGCAGATCTTCAGGGGTGACTCACCCTTTGTCCTGCATCGGAGACTGAGACCTATCCCGAACTACGCTCTCTCATACCCCTTTTCCATTTCTTCTTTACCCCGTTACTCCGTTCCCAATTTCTTGTATTCGAAGCAAAACAGCTGTGTCACTCACACAAGCAGAATGGGCGAGGAGAATATCACTGCAAGCGGGGTCATGGCCATGGCTCTCCAAACCACCATCTTCATTACCGTTTGGTCCACGATACACAGTTACGTCTCCCAGAACGGACCGATCCGCAGCTTCTCAACTATCACCAAGTACAACAGCCGCCTTTATTCGTTCCTATCTCTACTGCTGTTCTTATTTATTGTCCTCGCCCGAGACCAGCACTCGACAAGGAGCGCACGGCAATTATATCACCTCTCCAAACTCTACGAATACACCGACATCATCAACGTCGTAGCATCAGGCGGAACTGTTGACCTGCACTTTGGATTCCACCACCTCACGACGCCATGGCTCACCTACCTCCGCGTGCTGCACCACAGTCGCGGTTGGAAGTGGTTTGCGGCTGCTAATGCCGGCCACCACGTGCTCATGTATGCGTACTTTGGAGGCGCAACAGGGTTGAGGACGACGCTACTGTGGACGGGGCATTTGCAGTTGGTTGTTGGGATCGTGGTAGATGCGTATGTGGGTTGGGAGAAGTGGACACTGGGTAGGGGAGGGGTATGGGCGAATTTGGTGTCGATGGCGTTGTTGGGGATGTATTTCGTGTTGAGTTCAAGGGAGATGCGTCTGCGAGACTTGGAGAGGGAGGGGAGGAAGGGGAAAGGAAAGATGATTTAGGAGGTGTAGATGTCCAACATCAAGTGTATGTTGAAATGATGCGTTGGCAAAGCAAAGCCAAGGGAATAGAGTTGGCGGACGTCAAGCAAATCACTGTCATCTAAAGTGAGCGGCAAACTCCAAGTGATGTGTGGGTCAGGGGTAGGTTATTGGCCAAAATTTGTGATCAATATTTCGCCTTCGGGCAATATGGTCAATGTAGGTTACGCCTCACTTCAAAAAAGTCTGACTTCATCCTAACCAACTTCCCACAGTTGAAACGATACAGAGAAGATTAGCATGGCCCCTGCACTAAGGATGACACGCTACTCAAAGAGATGCTAAACAATTTTTTTTCTTTCTTTTTGCTATTCTTCCATTTGTTTTGCGCTGCTTTTTGATGTGTTCTCCTGCAGATTACTTGTGGGTGGGTGTTGGTTTTGCCGAGGTCCCGCATTCGAATCCACGCCAACACATAAGGTATTCTCCTTGTTTTGACAGCATGGTAGAAGTGGACATTTGTTTGACAGCACGAGAGAAGTGGACACCTGCTTTTGGGAAGTCAAGACAGGATAGAGTTGGCAGTCGTCAGCCAAGACACTGGCAAAGCATCTTCCAGGAGGCTCGAGGTTATAAATCAAAGCTTGTGGTTTCCGCCTTTGAGCAATATCGTCAATGCACCTAGGTTACATGTCACTTCCAAAAAGTATCTAGATACGCATACAGACTTGGCGATGACCAGCTAGTTTTCCACAGACGAAGCGAAACAGAAGAATCAGCTTCGCCTCTGCACCAAGAGTTGCACGCTGTCCAAGAGACATTGAAAAGTTCCGTTTTCTTTTCTATGTACATATACTTTGGACTGCTTCGAAATTTGATGTGCTGCACATCGATCGTTCACGTTCCTGACGCTAGTCCTCGAATTCACGTTCACGTATTCTAACATCACTGAGAGAGAAGAGGGCGCTTGGTTTTTGAAAGTCAAGCATGCAGTACATGGTGGTGGGGATGGCAAAGAAAGACATGCAAGTGGCAGCAAACAAGACCTGAAAGTAACAGCAAGTGGAGGCTGACGAGAGACGCAGAGGGAGGATCAGGATGTCGGGTGGACAAGGCAAATATCGGCAGGTGCTGCGGAGGAGAAAGGCACACACAGCACGTGAATAACTTTGCGTTGCTGGTGGAGAATGGAGCGGGCACTTTGTCGTCACATCGCCCAGTGTCGTGTTGCGTCACGCAAGGTGAAGCCTTGACGCGGGAAAGGCAACTTGGAGGGTGACGACTCGGACGTCCACGACACGAAAGGACGTGATGCAGGCCGTGCCGCGAGCAAGGCAGCCAGGTTGAGCAAAGGGTTCATGCACTGAAATTGGTAGCACAACCAAAAGAGGAGACGTAGCGCGAAGGGCGTGCCCACTTGCAGGGACGTCTTGCTGTCATGGGAAGGAGACGCTGATCAAGCTCACGCGGCACCATGAGGTGAGCAAGAGTGGCAGACTGAAGCACTCGCGCAGCAAGACTACGAGTGCGAGCAAGCAGGCGGGCGAGGTGGAACCTGCTTGAGGTCTGCAAGTTGCAAGCTGCAAGTTGCACGACGGCACAAGTGCCCTGTGCCTGGCACACACAAAGTTCTCCCCATGGAGCCGGCACACGTAGTGTCAAGTTTGAAAGTGACCAAGAGCGGCAGACAGTAATAGTCGTGCGTCCAGAGACTGGAACCTCATGAAGGAGACTAGCGAAGTGAGGTGGAACTTGCTCGAGGTTGGCAAATTGCAAAACATCTAGTGCCCTGTGCCTGACTCACAAAAGGTCCTTCCCATGTGGCCTGCGTGCGCACATACAGCTCAAGTCTGGCGGAGACCCTGAAGGCACCTTCCTGCTTTCTTGTCTGCCTTGCACGAGGAACTTCCTCTATATACCGTCTGCATGCAGTGTCAAGTCATCAGTCACCCCCTGCTAGCAAATTTGCGAACTTTTAGAGTTCATATAAACCCCCCAACCCCCCCCCCTCGGATTCTTGTTCCCTTCTTGTTCTTTCCTCAACCTGACCTCTGAACATTCCAAATTTCGAGGCGGTCGTGCGACGCTGCTCGAGGAAATTTCCAATTGGAAAGACGCCAGGATGTAGTCTAGGTTCACATTACATATCTGCTACCTCGTGGCGCTGCAATGAATACAAGTCTTGTCGCCGCCGTGATGGTAATGTTCGTGCACTCGTCGGATGTTGGTCGAGATGCCAAAGATGCTGCTCTGATGCCACCGACCAACAACATCCCGCCTGATAAAATGGCATTGTGTTCCACGATGATCGTAGAGAAGCCCATTTCGAATTCCTGTTTTGCCTTGTGTGCGTTCTCTGTGTCCTCCACTGTGTTTCTCAGGTGCAATCTCCCATCACTACTGAAGACCGAGACGACGCAACGAGATTCGTATGACACAGGGCTCTTGTGTAGGTATGCTTGACCGCCACAGACTGTTGTGCTTGCTTCTAGTTAACCAGTTCCTTCGCAGGCATGACGAGATAGCCCTTGGGTTATTAAACAGCAGAAGTCTCACAAACAGATAATAGATCACCAGCTTTGCTTCAAGTTATTGTCCCCGCCACAGCCGCCCCACTTATTTTCGTCAACTACCAACCAAACCAGAGGCCTTTCGCCATCACAAAGATGCCGATTTACTTCTTTGGGGGTTGCCCAGAGCATTGCCTCTCGAGGCGGTCTCCTCGCTCTGGAATAAGGAGGGACATTGGCGCGAAGGTGATGGAGCGCGTTATCGATTCACCTTCTTTGTTGCATTGGAGGAGTCCAAGATAATTAATTAGCTTGAGAATCTGTTCGTCGAACCTTTCCAAGGATTTCCTTCTCGTTGCGGCACTCAGCGACATGCTATAAGCTTACTTCGCCTTTCACGGCACTGCCACCTTGCTGCGGTATAGGATCAGCATAGGTAAACTCTCAGGACGCCAAATCGGGTCTTAAACCTGGAACCTCGTACTTTTTGTTGCTACGCCACATTTAGGGTGGGGATGGCCAGGCACAGCTCATCCTACTACTTATTGCTGACTCTGGCCAACAACTACCTTGCAAGCATCCTTGGTCATTCACCAGCTTCGCGACGTACGACATTCCGCATGAATTCTTCGTGTCTCACAGAACCGGCCGAGTTCAAGGGCGGACCCAAACTCTCGGTCCAGCTCCATGGCGCCAACCAAAATATTTCCCCTGGCGGCACCGTCACCGGCCTCGTCCACAGGCAAGCCCACGCCGTCAGTCCACACGCATCCATCGTCATCAACCTCGTGGGCCGGTCCGTCGCGAAACTCAGGAAAACGACGGGCAGTGGCGACAACGAGACAACGCGCCACTACCACTCCGAATACAGCCTCCTCAACCAACAACCGCTTGTCCTCTTTGACGCACCGCTGCACATCCCCCCAAACAGCGAGCAAGGCCAGGCTTGGCCCTTTACCCTCGCCATACCAACCCACTGTTTTCCGTCAGGCACCGGCAATGACCTCAACGACAACAGCTTTATCGCGCTGGGCGGCCCTACACTACCGCCGCCTCTCCCATTCACGTTTTACACCCGTCAAGGCCCCAATCGAAGCACCATGACCGCCTGGGTGGAATTCTACCTCGAAGCCAGCCTGGTCGAGCAGCACGGCACCAAGTTCAAAACCACCGCAACCGCCGTGCTCCCCATCGTTATCAACCCGCCTGCCGTACCACCGCTCCTCCAAGTCGGGATGCGCCGCCTGGGCACAGTCCAACCATGCATCGTCCGCTCGCAGCGCCTGCTGCCCGGGATGGAAGACGCCGACCTCTCATTCCGACAAAAAACAGCCAAATTCTTCCACACATCCAGCGTGCCCCGCTACGTCTTTCAGGTCCGCGTAGACCTCCCCGACGCGATCCAGTTTGGCGCGGTTGTGCCCTTTCGCGTCATGGTCGTCCCGCTGCGTGACGACCACCACCATGAGCTGTTGGAAAAGACGGAGCAAAAAGTCAGATTGCTCAGCGCGACGGTCAAGATCAAGGCCCTGACGGGGATTAAACTGGACGACGGGGGGAGGAGGTTTTCCCTCCCAAATGACGACGACACAAACAAGGAGATGGAGTGCACCGCGGTGGTTGTGGCTCCCAAGGGTTTGGGCGGGTTGCCGATTGAAGTTCCCTCGGGGGGAGAAGGAGGAGTCGAAGACGGGGTAGTAGTGCCGCTGGATGTTGGCACGCTGGTGGATTTGAAGTTTAACATGAAGTGGGTGGATTGTGCGGGGCAGAGGCTACAAATTGAGAAGGGCGAGGGCTGGAAGGCCACGGGCGATTGGATATATCCTGATTTTGCTACGTATAATATCAGGAGGAGGTATGTCTTGAAGCTGGTTTTGGTATTGGAGCTGGCGAAGGAGACTGTTAAAGTTGATTTCAGACAGGATGTGGTTATATTTGCGGGGTGGAAGTGAATGGTTTGGATATTACTTAATAACTACCTATATTGGGCCTCATGTAAATATATGTCTTTTTTTGGCTTGGGCGATGTTTTGAGTCTGTGCAATCTTATTAACCTAGAATTACACAGTTAAGCACATCAAACAGTCGCGATATCAAACTGTCTGTCACAAGAATAATTACTACATCACAGTGTGTTGTAGGGGTTTCAGTTGGGTCGTCATCCGCTTGTTGATATATATAGTCCAAGCTCATTCTTAGAAATAATAGGGGTAAATACCAATAGGGTGTCCAAAGGGGCCTCAGGGGCTCCAAAATACCAACCTCAACCCCTATCTAATAATAATGATGTTCGTCAATGTCTTAAATGGTGATGCTATCGATGCCTTCCCCTCAGCATCTGCTGCAGGATATGCCAGCTTTGAAGAAACAAGCACCTCACAAGCTGGTTGGTACCTCGGGCCATTCTTCCGTCCTCCGCAGTGCCGCCCTAGCTCTCTCATCTCCATCTCTCTCCGATATCTCTACTTCCGTTTGTTGGAGCGGCAGTTGGACTTGGTGGTCGGGTTGAACTGGGTATCAAGGTCATCGATATACTTGTTGGTCTGGTCGTCTTCCTTTCGCTGCTGTTCTGCGCCACGGGTTTCCTTCTCTTTCTGCTGTCCCGCCCGATAAAGCTCTTCTTGGGCGAGCTGGACGTTTTTCTCGACGCACAGGTTCTCTTGCAGGGTATAAGGCTGCTTCTCTGTCATTCCAGCTTTTCTGGATTTCTTGGAGGCCGTCGTATTGTCATCGTCTTCCTCCGAGGCGGTCAAGGAGCGCATATCTGACGGGGTAGCAATGCCCTTGTCGCCTCCGAACGGACCGTATTGATGTCCGACTGTTGCAGGCCCGCCCGAGAAGTGGAGGTGGGTAGGGGGAGGGGAATTCGGGTCCTTCCTGCTCAGTGGCATTTTGTTCACGGCGTTGCTCACGGCTGCTTTGAGCACTGGCTTGATTTTGGAGGTAGCTCGAGCGCTGTAGCTGTCTACGTGGCTGCCGACATAGGAGGCCACCCTGGCAGTGGCCTGGTAGGTCTTGTATAACGCCTTCAAATCCTCTGCCGGGCTCGTCATTTTCTCTTGTCGTGCTCTTAGACTTGGTGGGACTGAGGGCGATAGAGAAGATTTGTGTCTGTATGTTTGACTTGACTTCTGTAACTCGTGAGGGAGGAGGGGAAAGGAGATAATAGTTTAGGTAGCTGTAAGTCAAAATTTTCTGCTACAAATAGGTGGTTGGAAGGTGCAAACAGTGAGTGAAAGAAAGAATACCCCGTGTCCGACACCCTGCCCGCGTGAATGCAGAGAGTCCATGTTTGCTTATTTTCCAAACGCCTCTGGGCGTCTGGCCGGTGAATGAAGACAATGAATGATGTTAGACGCCACGAACACGACAGCATTTTCGTGATACCAGGCTTATCTAATTACAGCACCTCTCTTTATCTATCGATCTGTCGTCTCAGCCTGCGGCTTATCCTTGGTTGTGGAGCGCTTGAGTTAATTAATTACATCTCACATCGAGGGTGCCAGATAGCGACTGCCTCTGTGTGGTGAGAAACCTAGAAGGCGCTAACATTGGGTACCTTATTTAATTATGTTTCCAATTTTCAACCTGGATACGATGTCCTATTCGCCCTTGGCACTATCATCTGAGCCTCTCATCTAGTCAGCTTGGTTTATTTTTCACAGCCTGCGCCATAAAATAAATACCTCTGTAATTCAACATAAACACTCAATCGCCCATCTTCAGCACAGCCAAACGGTCTCATGATGGTACGTTAAGTATGTGATCAGTTGTGCAACCAACGCGGCGTTCCGGAATTACTTGAAAGGGAATAATCTCAATCCACGTACCAATGTTCACGGTAACCTCTTTATTGGACTACCTATTTCGTGTAATTATTCCCTTGGGATGCAAATCAAATCTACACAATCGGTTCAAGCGGCATAGGAAATTAGTGGGATTCTTTCTAGGTACTTACACTTTTCCAGGGGTGAAATCCTTGACACCAAGGCTCAAGTCAACAGTTGTTCCGCTATCTAGACTATCTCATAAGATAAGGGGGCTACCATGACTAATACCACTTCAAATCTGGAGACTGGTCACGACCACATCAAAAATGCGAAAAGACCAACGGGCCGTGAGGGGGTTAACAAGACTTTTGTGTCTCTCCAACCTGGTAGGGGTGCTTCTCATCCTGGGCAGCGTCCACACCAGTAACAACGATCTTGGCCATGACGATAGTGATAGTGTACACTTGCTGTGCAAGATCGACGAGCACTTTGGAGTCCCTGTCGAAAGGCGTGAAGACGTTGCGGGTGGCGAGATCAACTGTCAGTACACGAGTCAACCGAAAAGAGTGACCAACTCCACGACCAGCCACGCACTTGCCGATAAATACCATGTGTCGATAGATGAATTCTTCATGCTGAATCACGGGCTAAGGGTGGACTGCTCGACTAGTTATCCAGCCGGAAACGGAGTACTATGTCGTGGGATATGAGTTGATATAAACACTCGTCGCTGTGTTGCTCCTTGACTCACTCACACCCAAAATGTGCAGTTGTTCAGGAGTTGATCTCCACCGGCGGCCTCTGCGGTACACCACACAACAAAGCCTTGTGCATTGGGACGGACAAGCAGAGCTGCAACCTTGACGGTGTTTGTGGCATCGGCCCCAACTTCTGCGGCGCCGGTAGGTGTGAACCAGGGGACTCTGCAGCCCATGTCAGCACAGACATTACTACCAGCATCAGTAGCATCGCTAGTAGCACTACCGCCATTGGTGCTGGGAGTAGCTCCCAAGTGTCGACGATGTCGGGCGTTGCAGGGAATTTGACGACATCAACGGCTGGTCCTGCGGCGTAGACCATGGCCAAGGGTTCGAAGGCATCACGGAACCGTGGCCTCTGGTGGTAGCGGAGGAGTGTTGGTTTGTCGCAAGGTAGGGTTTTGAGTCGACATGTATGTGTTTCTCTATTACAGTTGAATTTGGATTGAGTTGGCTTACTTGCAAAATAACAAGGAGAAAATAAAACACAAGAGACAAACAAACATGGGAAGGGACCAAAAGCAAAAAAAGGTGATGCCCAATAACAGGATTAAACTGTTGACCTTCGCATGGCCAAATATGGTCCTTTCGGACGATATTAGTACGACGCTCTAACCAGCTGAGCTAATCGGGGTGGGTTGTTTGCTGTTTGATGAAGGGATGGATCCCTATTGCCAGTGATGCGGACTGGGACAAGGTGGCGATGGTGGAGTTGTTCAGGGGTAGAGTTTGGCGGGTGTGGATACTCCTGATGACGATGGTCATCAAGCAAAACGGGGGAAAGAGCAGAAGCAAAAAAAAAAAAAAAAAAAAAAAAAAAAGGGAAAATAGGAGCAAAGTCACCAAGCAAGCAATGATAATGGTTTCTTGCTTTATAAAGAGGTGCGCTGCTGACATAGGCTTGAAAGGGTGTGGTGGAGAAAAGACTCTCAGGCGTTGAAGGTTTTGGGGGACGGACCGAAAAGGGGTCCAGCAGATAACTGAGACTTGGACTAACCAAAAGCTGAACTTGCGCAAAAGACTTTGTTGGATTCGTCTGACCGTGTTTTGGGTAAAGGTTTCGAAGAAGAGATGTTGGTGAGATTTGCTGTCTTGGATGGGAAGATGACGTTCAGTCCGGTTATTGCAGGGTCAAGATATCGTGGCAGTCGATTGGGGGGTGGGGGGATTCCGGGATGATCAAGATCCAGCCGGATATCCACACTTTCGGTCAGGCGGAAAGGAGGACGAATAATGACATGGAATCGACTTCTCGTATCGATCCTGGGCAAACAAGTTGACGAGGAGAGATCGTGAACACTCTCGACATCTATCTGGATGCTCCGGATTCCCGGCGTCGCGAGATCCGAAACCGAGGAGCCTTCGGTTGGTGATCGTTGATCTCCTAGTGTGTGGATGAACAGCGTTGATCGCGCGAACTCACCGATGCTCTGATCATGTTGATGGGCTTGAAAAGTCAGGATTTTAAGAAGCAAGTAAACTCGGTATGCGTGATCGTAGACTCGGACGACTTCGTCCCGGATCGTCGGATTCGAGATAAATTCAGCCGCTCTCGATAAAGACAGTACGAACTTCCCAAATGCATCGGGGATACAAGAGGTGTGGCCGATGAACGTGCTATGGACTTCACGCCAAGACTATAAGGCACACGAGTAAGCTTGACTATGGAGGCGTTGTCCATGAGGGATAGGACAAGCTCGATTCCAAAGCCGGAGATGCAAGATTTGATCTCGACTCAGTTGCCTCGACTCCAGAATCAAGAACTGCCCGATCTACACGATGAAGGCTTAAAATCCCGAAAGGGGGCCATCATTGGGACGTCATGCAGAAGTGCTGAACGGCCTTGATAGGCTCAGACTCGACTGACTGAAGCTGAAAGACAGATACTGGGTCGATTATGACCAGAATGTCGATGCCCAGGAATCAAAGACAAAAGGGGTTGTCTGCCCCAAGTGGTGATAGGCTCGATTCTCGATGTCTCATGGGCCTTCCGGGAAATGACTGGCTGGCCTGATCTCATGTGGTACGATGAGCTTGGGATCGAGGGCGTATCTGTGGACGGAAGGCTCCGGAGAGGTTACTGAGAGCCGCAGACGAGGGGTTGGCATAATCAAATTCGGCCACAGTGTGAGCAGGCCGTGGGAAAAGGGGCTGAGGCAATTCGGTGCGACTTGAAAGCTCTTTTCCTTGTTTGTCGATACAGCACTGTACCGGACTGTAGAGTACCATTGGACCTGCACGTGGAGCGGCTGAGCTGGGAAATCTTCGGAGAAAGAAGCAAGCATTCTCCGCCATCCAAGGTGCCCAGCAGTGGTGAAAAGACATGAATCAATGCAGACACATATCTGGTGACCGTAAAGTTGCAGATCGCCAGCGGGAGGGCTCTCCACTGCCCCCATTACCCCCGCAAGGCACTTGGCAAGATCTTCAGGATGCTATCTAGCTAGAAAGATCCGCGGCCGGAATCTACGACCAAGATCTCGAATTGGTACCTATCTAATGGTTAAAATGAGATGGGTAGTGCTCGGGAAATCCCCATTGGCGCCAGGGAAGGCACGGGATGTAACTTTGATTGCTTGCTGCTCCATGTCGACACAGTTAGCTCGAGACGGGGAGATAGGCGATGTGTGACTGGAGTGAAAATACCTACCTGTGCAGGATAGAGTGATTTAATTAGTCCACAAGGCGCGTGTGTGTGTGTGTGTGTTCTGCTCCATTGTATGCGTGCTTTGCGAGCTAGGCAAATTGCAAGCGCTAAAAGCACGGCCCAAGAGCTGCAGCCACAATCTACCACCACGCCTCGATCTGTGGGATATCAACATCAGTTACCGGATCGGCCAGATGCGATTGGATACACGTATAGGTGAGTGAATGAACATGCATGGCGAGCCGGGGTGGTCTCAGAAGGCCACCCGAGATTGTCAAGGAAGAGACAATGAGACTTCAAGCCACGAGGATGTTGGTTAGAGACAAAAGGGGAAAGCCTGATGAGATGACTGTGAATGGTAATCCGTAGGCAGGTCGCGTCGGCTTGCGAGCAAGGCTGTGTGGTGTGGTGTGGGGGGAGCGGTAAACGCGCGGGCGGTGGTGAGTTTGCACGGTTTTTGCTGAAGCTAGGGGCCACCACATCAGGCCAATTTGAGACACGGGCCGCTCTTGACTTTGATTTACGGCGGGTGGCTGCTGTGAGCATGTCCAGCGGATCGATATTGGCAATGCAGTGTATGTATTGTGAGCACTTTGGGAGAAGAGGATGGACGGTGAGGTTGGTGGAGAGGAAAGAAGCAAGCAAGCCTGACCGACGAGGCAGCGGCCTGAGCCCTATTGGCCGCCCGACCCTCACTCACACAACAAGCCGCTGCTGCAGCAAAAAGACAACCCCAGAATGGTTAGCTCGCCACTAAAAACGCCAGTGATGAAACCCGGTTGTGCCCGATGCATGCTGGTCGTCCCCCGTGGCCGAAGCCAAAAAAAAAAAAACGATGATCCATTCAGAGACAGCAGTCCATTGTGTTTGTTGCACGTGGGAATAAATGCCTGATATTTGGGTAACCGGGAGCTTGGAAGAGTCTAGGAACGGAGATTTGATCCAATCATTTGCTCTGGGTGGTACCGTTACCATGCATTTTCCCCTATTTTTTCTTTGTTTGGATTTATCACCCGCTTTGTCCGGTTGCAGGGAGCAGAGGACTCGATTTTGGTCACTCTTCACACAAGCTAACAAAACCACCAAGGAAGTAGTTTGAAACGTCATTTGATTAGATTAAGTTTATCCGAAAGATAGTAACGGCCGCCTTGAACGTGCCAAATAGGCGTCCATGAGAAGCAACGGTGGCTTATGCAAGCCTTCCTTTCCTTTTTCATCACATCGTGGTGATCCAACCCGAACCTCTCCATTTCTTGAACGCCTTCCCAGTCTGAGTCCCCCAAGGTATCTTTTGTTTTGCGCCAGCCAAGACCAACCGAGCCCAGAAACGCCTAGTATCCCCAAGGTGATATCAAGAAAGAAAAAAAATCAATATCCAAGATTCCCAAAATGCACACGCCCGACAGGTTAGTTCCACATGCCGCCAGCGCTAACGCCGCCCCGGCTCATCAGCAGCATCTCCAGCCCCTCCATCCTCCCCCTGATCGCGTTGTTCTCTGTCTCAAGGCCGCGGTTTCGTCTCTCAAGCTGGACGATGTATTCGGTTGCCTTGCCCAGGATGGTGGCTTTGTTGAGCTTGGCCGCGGGAGCGAGGCCGCCGATGCCTTCGTCGTCCAGGCCTTCCTCGGTCTCGTCGTAGCCGGGATGGGAGAGGCGCTGGGTCACAATGCGGAGGGCAGGGACAGCGTCGCGGAGTTGTGCAATCTTGTCATTGAGGTTTGTTCGGTACCGCTTCTCGATCATGTTGTGGGCTGTCTTCTTTGGAGCTTGGGGCTCCTTCTCCTTGGCGCACCGACGCACCGCGGGCGGCGGGGACGGAGATTGCCGCTTGACTCGCACATCGTCCTCCTCAGACGCGGTCGATGACTTGCGCTTGAGGCTGCGAGAGGGGTATCGCTTTGCAGCTGCGGCAGACTCGGCAGGCTCTGCAGAGTCCTTGGTAGGCTGGCTGGCCCGTCGTGGGCCGGTGGTGGATGGGACCGATGCCATGCTGGGCTGTTGGGTGGGGATAGTGGCCAACATGACATGAGGGGACTGAAAGACTGGGTTCATCTTGCTGGGTCCAAGCGACAAGCCGACAGTTGATGATGGGATGGTAAGATCCATTGGGTTGACAGCGGGACTCAGTGATAGATTGCGTGGTGGGAGGGATGCGAGGATGGATCCGTCGAAAGGCTCGGCCTTGAAGGCAGTCTCCGATGTAGGTGAGTTCATGTTCTCGAACATGTCCCAGGATCGATAGTCGTCCGCGGGAAAGCCAAACGAGCTGGCTGTGGGAGACAGTGGAGATGCTGGAGAGCCGGCCGACTCGGAAGTGAAGTCGGTGCCAAAGTCGTCCAGCGAGTCAAAGAGGGAGATGGGCGAGAAGTCGGAGTAGATCTGTGTTGTCGAGGTTAGCATGGTTCAAGATAAAACAACGACGTCATCGGTACAACATGCAAAGACAAAGACTTTGGAGTCCATGTTGGAGCTGGAGAAGGGAGAGGGGGAGAGAGAGAGAGATAGAGACAGAGATAAGAGAGCAATGGCTAACCTGTTGAGCATTGCCATAAGACATGGCATATGGATCGAATGCCAGCGGGGGGTTGTTATTGTTGTTCGGGCCGGACATGTTGTTGACCTGCGATGATAACAATTGATTGGCCGGTTGGTTGGTTGGGTTGACGACAAGTGGAGTTGGCTGGTGATGGATGAGGTGATGACGATGGATGATGGGATGGTTGGTGTGTGCTAGTGCCAAGATGAAGATGGGATTGAGTTCCAAGTGGTGTTATGCTGAGACGAGATGATTATGTCGTCAGGTTGGATGTTTGTTGTGTGGTGTTTGGTGAGCAGTGATGATTGACTTGGACATGGACCAAGAGGAGGAGCTTGGGTCTATTTGACATGGGAAAGATCCTGGCCGCGCACTGCAAGTCGGTTCGTTCGGTGGTGCTCTTTGGCTTTCCTCGATGCAATTGATGGCATTGCCTCGGCGGCGTGTGGATGGCCATGGTGGCACCAAGGCCAAGCAAAGCCCTCCTGCGGCATCCAAAAGCAATCGATTAAACTGGCCATTTTTTGTCCGTCGTACGAGAACGGATCGGCCTGCGACTTGGAGGGTCTAGACTGCTAGCGCTCCCCGCCCACTGTAATCGAGGGTCGCGCAGCTGTGGTACAGGCTGGTTTGTACATACCAAAGGTTCCAGCATGTCAGTGGGTGGTATCCATTGGAACCAACCATTGGAACCCATTGGAAACGGAGGTGCCCGCTCGACGTGGGATTGGAAGACCCTGCAGCAAGCCCCGCTTTTACGAGATAAAGCCCCTTCCCGCTACTCTCCACCTTGACCCTTTTTGTGAGGGTGCTCGCATCGACAAATCTTGAATTTGCATGCAATCGGTGCCAAGTTCAACGCAAACTCGAACACGGTTGGGATGGCCGATGACGACCGCAGCCATTCTTTGCCTTGAATTGGCGTCCATCAAAGCTGCAAGCTGCTGTGCTCGTGCTTGCCAAAAGCCCCTCTTTCGATCCATACTTGCTTGCGATTTGGTACATCATGATATACTTACAGTAATGTTCACTGCAGTCGTCTGCGAGGAGTGGAGAATGGTTGAATAGGTAATTTGAAGAATATCATGATATGATTGATCGTACAAGTATACCTATGAGCTTCCCATTACTAGCTTGCTAGCCTACTATGCATAGTATAAGGCAGGCAAGCAGGATTCAGGAAGGCCGGGGAACTGCGTCATGGCCCACCTCATAACAAAACGTGAATACGCAAACGGCTAGCGGCAGCGATCAAGGCGACCAGTATGACGTGACCCCGAATCCGATGATGGCCGCTGCCATTCTGCCCTCTGCCCCGCACGCAGCACGCCGAGCGGGCGTCAACTGCCGCCTGGCGAGGGAAGACTTTTGTAACGACGCACTCGAATGGCGACCGTTTTGAAGGATGGTTGGATGGACGTCATGGGTCGTGGGATAACTGTTTTAGCATCTGGGAGCAATTGCGGCATTGAAGGGTCAATGGATCGGTGGTGGGCGACGGGAAGGTTTTACTTTTGGCATGTGTGCCATTCATTTGGCTGGCTTGGCTGGCTTGGCTGGCATGGCTGGGTCGAGAATCGAGGTGCTGGGTGTGTCCTGGAAAATGGCATGATGCTTGCAGCAAAATGGCATGGTCCCACCCTCTGCCCATGTGGCTGGCACAAACGGGTGACCGGAAGGGCCCGACCGTTAATTGTTAGCCATTGCGTACCGTTCCGCAGTTTTCTGGTGGACTGGGCCCCACTGGCTATCGCGGGAAATTATCTTGAACAGCGCATTTAGACCTTTGACTCTTAAAAACAGCGCGACTCCCCAAACAGACCCTCCCAGACCCCGGCGTCCATTCACGATTCCGGCCACGGGAACAACTTGATCACGGCGACTACCCGTGCCAGCAACCCCCCGAGACTGATTTCACAACCGGTCCATTTGAATTTTTTTTTTGTTTGTGCCGAGCAACACCCTGATGTCGCCTCCCGAACGATGCATCTCCAGAGGCCTGCGAGGCTGCGACAGCGTCGGTTGCCTACCTAGCTTGCCTAGGTATCGCTGGGCGCGCTCCACCGCCACCATCGCCAAGCCCGTCTTCATCCATCGTCAAACGTAATCGATTCTCGACGGAACTGGACATTTATTTGCACGCGGCTATCCGAGAATTCCGAGACCAGTCACCGCTTGCCGCTTGCTGCTTGCCCTCAGTGGGCTTTGCTCTTGCTCGATTGAACTGATCCCATCATGGTCCCTGGCTTGGCTTCTACACTTGACAAGACGTCGGGCTATTCCGCGCGAGCAGCGTTGGGACTTTTCTCTGTTTACGCCTTGCCCAACGTCATGGCCGTTTGGTCTGTTCAGGCCTGGACCTAGTGGAAACGACGCTCACTGGCTGAGCTACGCCCACAACGGCCTCGGTGGGGATCGACTCTTTGTTGGTTTCCGGAAGCCTTACACCGGCAGCTTGGTTCCTTTGAACACGAGAGTGGATTGCCTGCTGGCTAGTTCGCACCGAGCTGTGGATCCAGCAATGGTCAATCCTACCCATCGCATCCTTTTACCTTGACACCCCTCCTCGTCTCTCCTCGTGTTAATCAACAGCATTTCTGGCCAGGTCGGGTACGAATCAAGAACATCAACACCAGATTTCTTGTTGGGAAGCGTCGGCCCTTTTAGCCAAGGCATATGTCCTCATTGGTAGTACCAAGGCGCAATCGCCTGGCCTCGGAGTGGAAGGAATGCAGACCGGGATCGACGTCTTTGTCGGCGCCGTACCATTAGCGTGCCCTCCAAGCCTCCCTACAGTTGTACAAAGAGGCGACGCCAAGATGTAGAGATATCCCCCACGTGTTGAGGGGTTGAGGGTCAGCCAGCCCGAACGACCACTTTACCAAACCCGGAGCTCGTCCTCAGGGAAATGAAAGAGCAATGACGACAAGAGCTCGCGTGCTGCCGCGGATGACCTCCCGGAGGCCTCGGATGAGGGAGAGGGGGAGATGTACCGCGCGGTACCAACTTGTCGGGTCCCAAGAGGTCTAGACGAGGCTATCGGGAAGTAGAGACCCTTCGAGGACAATGACGCTCTTTATTATGGGATTTCTAATGAAGTAAGTGAAAACGACTTGAAGCAAGTTCGTGCCGTCTTGCTCCATAGCCAGGGTCCGGGCAAACCAGAGCACTGGGTTCTTGGTCCCTGTGCTGTGGTTCCTGGTCCTTGCGCGGGTTGTTGGTCACTGATTCTTGGAAGAGTGAACGCGACCTCGAGTGATACACGGAATGAAAGACCTGTCTGTGGGGGTTCTTGTACATAGGGAGGCACAGGGACATTGAAAACTGACTTGGTTGACTCGGCATTTTCCTTCGTGATGAACGTACACTCGGCAACTGCAAAGACTATCGGGTAACGATTACCTAGCTTTCAACAAGAAATATATGCATCTTTTGATTAAACAGTTGCGGCCTTCCAATCCAACCTTGCCTGCTTGTTTTATGACAAGCCCCGCAGACATTTTCGGCGATTTGGACTGGGAGAAACGTGAAGCTTAAGAAGGACTGGACAAGTTGAAAACAGGGTGTATATAGTATAGCCAAGAATCTAACAGTGACCAGGTATAAGCCATATAGCCTTGGGTAGTAGGGTGAATAAAAGCCGCCACTCATCACAAGTCTTGAGCCCAAGGGGACGGGCCGATAAGCGCTTTGTGTTGAAATAAACTGCTTACCTACATATGGTACCAACAACTCCAAGGTCTTGGTTGTGTGGAGCTTTAGTTCCATGTCAAGAGACTTACGACCAGCGCCGACGCGGCCTCTCTCAACCCTAGAGCCATTCGTTACACCCCCCTCGACTACTTAATCCTCGGATAGGCGGGCCTATGCTTCCGCCTCCCGTCTACGGAGACGTAAAGTATCCCCCGAGGACAAAAGAGATGGATAGAGAGGACGATAAAGATAGCAAAGAAAACGGGGCGGGGACAGAGTGGAGTTGTGCAAAGTGAAGAAAAAAAAGGGGAGGGGGGGGGGGGAAGCAATGTCTTGACCACCCTCCATCTCGGGTTCTTCTCTGTATTTGGAGATAGGGACGGGGCGGGTGACTGGATTCGGCTGTGGTGGCGAGTTCAAAAGTCTGGAGTTTGTATTGCTTAGCACATGGCGGTGGCTGGCGATATTAACTTGCCAAGAGGTGTGAACCCGGAATATGGGATTCGGAGGATGCTGACGTGCGACGTGCTTCGTCTTGTGTCTGGTTTGGAGATGATGCAGGTTTGTTCTGGAAGTGTCGTGCTTCTAGCGTGATGAGCAACTGGGTCACTGTGACTGGGCCTGGAGAGCTTGGGGCGGTGGGTGTAGATGAATTTCCAAGTCTGGTGCTTAAACAGATTAAGCATATAGACTACGAAGCCACATCAATGTAAGTCAATGAGACATGAGCAAGGCGTCGTTGCGCCCTCGGAGGAAATTGCAGCGATCCTCATGGAATCCTCCAGGGCCCTTGGGAGGGGTCAATTGGAACGTCGCGTAGCTTCCAATGCTCTCAGGACCCAGCGGCGCTATGTCGAGATCAAGTCCTGAGTCCATTGTTCCTTCCATGGCAGAGTAAACTTGTCAAGTGACTGCGACATGTTACCTACCATGTTGGTGCCAAGGCCACCGTGCATGGCTTCTGGAAGGAAGGCGCAACCAAGCGATTATGAGCAAGCACGAGGGAAAGGACCAACCTGGAAATAGCAGGGTCGCAGTGAAACGAATTGCCCTCTTCAACCTTTTTTAGCTGCCCGCTCTTTATGATTGATGAGTCGCACCTTCACACCTCACCCCACAGGCGGCCATGTCCAACTCGGGTTTGCGGCTCTGGGGCGGCTATAGCAGTGCACATTTTAATATACAGCCGCCATTTAACCCTCGGAGGGTAGGCTTGGGGATGCCTCGATTTCCCTCGTTGCCAATCTGCGGCTAAAATCAACACTCATCTTGGAATCTGGCAGGCGCGGCCAGCCTTGGCCCCGCACGACTCTCCCTCCAATATGCCGTCCGCTGCGACCACTAACGAACCCCAGGGACTCCAGGATTCCAGAGGCCCAAGGGCGCCAGGAGGAGCGCTCTCCGAGTCCAAATAGATTAACACCGCCGTACAGATGGCGTCACGCGATTAAACCCGTCCAACGGGCATACGGTGTCGATCTTGGCCCCCCAGAAGCCTCCTTCCGCTCCTGAACCGCTCTCCAAACCCACCTGCCGATAATAAGCCGTCCGCTATATTTAATCATGGGAAGAGTACACTCTGCCGCTTTCCTCAACACCCTGGACATTCAAAAGGACTTTTTTCGTGGCTGTCAAGACGGAAAAGCTGGTCGTGTCCCTCCCAAGTTGCTGTAGCACACGTCCTGCCAAGACACACCGTTGAGCCTTTTTGTCGGCCGCACAAGGTACGTGACGTGGAAGCATGGGATGGCCATTGAGACAAGCTTGATGGCTGTGAGTGTACCTTACTAACGGCGCCAGCAGATCCAGTCCGCCACAAGTCGACAGCGATCTCTCAACATGTTCTGGAACCTCTGGCTTGGGCTCGCCGCCCTGCTGAGCTTGGGCGAGTAGCCATCTTGATGACCGGCAACACGAAAAATTGCTAACTTGTTCACAGCAGTGGCCGCTGATACTGCCATCTACCAGGACGCCGACACTGGTCTCACCTTCTCCACCGCGTTTGCCCTGTACAAGTCAGACGGCCGCGGCATCACCTTCCGCATCGCGATACCGAGCACCGCCACCCAGAACGACAAGTACGATGCGGTTATCCAGGTCGTTGTGCCCAATGATGTCGGCTGGGCCGGTCTTGCTTGGGGTGGTTCCATGACCAGAAACCCGCTTCTCGCCGTTTGGAGGGACAACAGCAACAAAGTCGTGACGACGTCTCGCTGGGCAACGTAAGTGGTGGCCGTTTTATACCCCGAATGACGCTTGTGGTGATAGTAAACAAGATCATATTGGAGGAGGCTGACATGTTTTGACAAAACAGCACACATCAGCTGCCGTCTGTCTACAGCGGCTCTCAATACACCGTCTACAAGACCGGAACCAAGTCGAACTCGACCCACTGGCAATTCACTGCCCTTTGCTCTGGCTGCACCTCGTGGGACGGTGACAGCAGTGGAACCCGCTATCTCAACCCCAAGGGAGGAAACCGTCTGGCGTTTGCCTACTCGCCGAGCAAGCCCAGCAACCCGGGTAGCAACACGACCTCGTTCCCCGTCCACGATGTCCACGGCTACTGGTCGCATGATTTCAACGCGGGCATCAACACCAACTTTGAGAGTGCCGTCGCAAAAATGTCGCGGTAAGGGCCGGGAGCACGAGAGGGGAGCAAAGGGTCGATGACATTGAGGGACATTGTACATACATATGTCGGACACATCCGAGTAGCCATCTTTGGAGAACATCAATTGCATTTTGGCTCAGTTTGCCCGGGTGAATGAGTTACACGGGTGAGCGAGACTACGAGGAGCATTAGCAGCAGCAAATCACTTACACGATTTGACGACAGGAAAGGAGGGGCGTCAAAAGACACTTATAGAGATGTTATGAAAACAAGCATATTCACTGAGAGCAGTGGGTGGGCAAGGAGAGATAGCAATAAAGTTGGTGACTTGCTCATCCTTGAATTGAATTATGACGAGCGCCGTTATGGCGGCATTGAGCTATTGCCTATACGGTAATTACTTACGGCATTAATCAAACCAACAGTTTGCATGTTTATGTTTCTCGGGAGACTGTTTCGAATTGCACACGAGGCGTGCTACAGATGTTTGACGAATGTTCAAGCTTCAATGTTAATATAGCCGTCCTCTTTCGATACAATATAGCTCTCCTGTTCTACTGGTCAAGTTTCAATACTGAACCCATGTAGCAAACTTCGTATTCCAACTTTAAGTCAAATACTTTTTTTAACTTTGACTAATCAGAAGCCGACAAAAGAACCATTTTGATTCAACTTAATACAAGCATGTGGTGTGTATCTTTTCTCTCCCCCTTTCAACAGGACGACTCTAAATCTAAATCCTGTCTTGGTCTGCGGGTGCGGGGGCACGTGATCAAATTGGAGCAGGCCAACAACATGAGATGGAATAAGGCGGCAACTCAAAGCTATCTGCTATTAATTAATACTTTTACACGCAAAGAAGGACAACTATAAGCGGCCGAGAACCTGCCAACAGGGGGTTAATCTCCCTGAATAGGGTACTGAGTAGTATATCTGTAATAGTGTCGGTATAATTATGGGAATAAAAAAATTAAAAAAAAAAAAAAAAAAGCGAGTCTGTCGAACCCACGGTTTGAACTTACGTCTCTCGAAACCGTTTCGACCTCCTACCACGCAGGGAAGCGATTGACGTTTTCTAGCTAAACAGTGAACGCAAAGACCGTTGCGCCGCCCTCTCATACAAGGCGACTCCCCTTGCCGAGTTCAACTTGCGATAGGGATCGCAAAACCTGACCCATATATAGTCGCCTACCCTCCCACCTTCTCTTTCGCCTACCCACTCCTCACCATCACCACTGTTCTGCAATTTATGCTCACAGTACTCAGTAATGCCGTCGCCGCATCCGAGTGTTGCACGCGTGCACGCCATTTTTTAGGGGTGCTTCCTCGCAACTTCAGAACTGGTGTCATACAATACCGTTTGATACCGATTAGTTTACCATCCCAGAGCAGAATAATATTGCCTCTATTTAAAGTTTAGGAACGTCGCGAAAACTAATAACGTTGCCGCACGCTGTCCGAGGATGCAGAAATGTCAATATCTCGAATTGGTGCCTCTTTGAGGCTGAATCGCCTTCCATCTAGCATATTCTAGAGCGCAGCTATCTAGAGATGTATTTGTAGCTGGTCCTCATGTTGAGTGGGTAAGGGAATAAGCGATTTCGGTATCTTCAACAAATACAAACAGACAAGGGAATTCTCTCCATCGGCTGATTGCCCTGTGCTGCTCAAGCAATCCAGCTCTCCTCCTCCTCCTCCACCAACTTCTCCGCGACCGACACGCCGTTCTCCGTCAGGGGCATATAATTATCGGTACGCCAAAGATAAGCGCGCCAGGTGCTGCCCGTACCCACTAGGGCATCGAGCAAGTCCTTGCGGAGCCAAAAGGTAGCCTTGCGAGTCTCGGTCTCGTACTTGAATGTGGTGATGACGTGCACGCGACTGTTACGCATCGCCTGGTACTTTGCTCCCGTCGAGCCATCCTCGTCGTCGTTGAGTAGGCCCCACATGTTGTCGCCGCACATTTCGCTGGGCGTGCCCTCCTCGCCTGCGGTGTCCCAGAACAGCAGCATCATCTCGCGACGAGCCAAGGAAATGCCCGTGAAGCCCGGGAAGGTGAGCGTGCATTTGGCGATTTGGTCCAGAGCAACGAGGTTTCCGGCAGTGCCGGTGGAGGTAGGGTTCGGCGTGGTGATGCCGAAGGGGAGCAGGCGGCGCCAGATGCTCAGAAGAGTGGTGTACTCGGCATTGAACGGGGCGACGCTGATGCGCTTGGAGGAGTTGGCGGTTAAGTTGGCTAAGATCTGGCCCGGCTCCTTGATGGGAAGTTGGTGAGGGCAACGAGCAGTGGTCCGGATTACGCCGCTGCAGATGCTGGATAGGATTCCCGAGATCCAGTCCGCAGGGTAACCGAGCTCGTGGACGTGCTCCACAAGGCGGAAGAAGGCCGTCATGTTGAGGGATGACTCGATCGTGTCGTTCGAGGCTTCTCGCGGAAACGGGAGGCAGATCCTGAGGAAGTGGGCGAACATCCACGTCTCGAGCTCCGGGCGGTTGTAGCGCTTCTCAAGTTTGAGGGGGGGTTTGGAGTCTGCAAGCGCCCAGACCATTTCCGGACTCCTGTATTCCGAGGCGCTGAGCTGGAGATTCCGGTAGACCTCTATTGCCTCTTTAACATCATCTAGCTTCTTCCGACGTACGGGAGTCAGGAAGAAATGGCCGGTGATGGCCTCCACATCTTGCATCAAGGTGAATTCGGTGTTGTATATCCGGGCGGTGTAATCAGTGTTCCCGGCAAAAGCCTCGGGGGCAACCTCATTGAAGAATCGCACGTTGGACTCGGCCGCCTTGCCGACAGCTGGTTTCAAGAGCGGACGCGCGTAGATCAATGGGCTCATCAGGCCGCCAACCATGTCCCTGTCAGGCTCCAGTTAGTGAATATGACGAGGGGGGTGTTGGAACAGGATGAAACTTACGGGATGCTGCTCATGTGAATGCAGTCAAACTGCTCTGGGAAACGAGTAGGACGATCCTCCACACAGCCAAACTTGAGTCGCTCCATAAAGTCGGTGGCTTCTCCGGGCACGACCTCGACATCGAGGTTCTGCTTGCGGACCAATGTGTGAAACCTGTCGCCGAGCTTGCCGAAGTATTTCGTCAAGCGCTCCATGGTATTCAAGCCCTTACTGTCCACCCAAAGCTCAGGTTCGGCACCGGGAATGATACTCTGGGCGACTTTGAGAGTGCTGAAATGGCCCCACGTATAAACCTGGACATCCTTGGTATCCGCTCCAATGGGCACACAGACAGCGTCTGGATGATCCTCCACCATTTCCCCCCAAATCATCCGAGCTTCCTAGTCCCGGTCAATAAGGGTGGCATTGGTGATCCAGCGGCCATCGATGACTGATGTCAATACGCTGGCCCATTCCTTCGCCGTTAGTGACCGGTCCGAGTCTACCGACTGCACCGAGCCATCCGAGCCATCCGATTCGTCCGAGGCCTGAAGGCCCCCCGACAGCTGGTACTCCTCCAGAACATCCAGCAGATCTGGCTCGTACTCCTGCAGGTATTTCTTTCGGGGAGCCACCCAAAGAAACCACTGGAGGAGGTGCTTGTCCTCCTCGCAGCCTCTGGGGACGGCCGCTTCATCAAAGCCGTCCACTTCCAAGATAATGGCGCGGAGGAACCGCCGGAAGTTCTCTGTGCGATGGATGCCCCGGGCTGGACCTTTCCCTGTCAAATTAAACGCATTAGTAACAACTACGTAACGGCCTCACAGCTTAACCAAAGTCGTTCTTCTTTATATCCAGGCAGGTGCAATGATAATGAAGCGCATATCATAACAATAAATGGGGATATTAATGAGAATGGAGGAGCTGACAATGGCAAAGAGAGCCAGCAATGCTAATTAGGAAGGGGAGAGTGATGGGGATAGTGGGGGTATGATGAGAAAATATTGATGCGTACATTGCTTGATGATGCGCAGGAGCTCTGCACGGGCCGCGGCCGGGACATGGAGCCAGTACCAGTGTGTGGCCTGACCTGGGTTTTCCAGCGCCTGTTCGACGTTGGCAAGCGTCTTCTGCAGCATGTCATGGACGGCAGGGGGATATATGTGTGACGTAAAAATGTACGCCAGAGCCATGCAGATGTCTTCTTGTTGGACATCTGTGGGGACATTCATGTCCTTAAAGCCCATGTACTGGCTCAACAACTCAAATATGACCAGGAGTCTGACCACGGCCGCAGCAGTCTGATCAAGCAGTGTGACGTGAAGCGACTTGAACGACGCATTGCCATTGTCACACAGCTTTGCGGCCTCAGCACTGAAGACTAGGTTAGCAAACATCACATTAACTTTCACAAAACATTCGAACTTACAGCGTGGTGAATGCATTGCGGCCATCCTGGACGCCACAGAAGAGCAAGGCAATCTCGCTCATTCCAGTGGCCCCTTCCAGCACCGAATGCGCAAACTCGTTACGGCAAACGCCGTAGTATATCGGCATATCCTGGCTAATATCGCGATACTCAGTCAGCACATGTCTTGTGTAAGATACTATGGGGACGCCTCACGATCGATTATATTGGGACGTTCTGTGATATAATACGAGTGGATCAAGGATGGATAAGGGCTTTTCGGTATTTAACGGGGTAATTGGAATGATGAGCAACTGCGGTACGCAGAATGAATGGGGGTGCAGCAAGAATGAACGAGGGTGTGCAGGAGATGGCTTACACGCATGGCTTGTAGCGAGGAAGGCGATCCAGGACCTGCTTCCTCAGCGCCTGGTACTCCTCCGTGGCCAGTTCCGGCTTCCTGTGGCCTTCCATGGCCACCAGATCAGCCACGAGCGCAGCACGGGCATTGCCTGTCGCCATATTCTTGGCCACCGCCTGAGCTGCCGGAACGCCCAGAGCATGAAGGAAGGAACGCGCTGCGCGCGCCCACAGCTTATTGGCTCGACCTAGAGTCTGCTGCTTTGCCAGACGGGCAGCCTGGACAGAATTTTTTGCGGCCTGGGAGTATTCCCCCAGGTCAAACTGGAGCTCTGACAGATCCGACAGCGAGTCCAAGTCGACGTGAGGTTCTTCCTCTCGAAGGGCTGACAGCTTCAAGCAGATAAGAGCTATCACCACAGCATGATTAGCCAATGAACCACTACAAGATTGTATCATCATTCACTGTTATCACTTACCTCGGCCCATATCGCTCTCTCTGGAGTGAATGAGCGCCTGCTGCCAGAACGGCAACAGCCTGGTCCCTATGACGTCTCCCTGATTACCGCTCATCACGACTGACTCAAGGTACTGGCGAGTGGCGATAGGCTAAGTGACCGACCGAAGCCGAGATGCTGAGGGTCCGATCGACGACTAAAGGATAAAGCTTCTGATCGATAACGAGACTGTATAGTAGTACGCATCAGTAATGAGAGCCTTACGAACGATGAAAGGCTGGCAAACAGTGAGGGGGAGGGGCTTACGACGAACGGCGGGCACAAGGCACAGGGCGGTCGGCGGGAGGAAGCTGAGGAGAAAAGAAGAGGATAAAATTGAGCTGAGGTGGAAAAAACGAGAGGATATAGGTGGGAGGGAGGGGCTAGGTTGACAAAGGGCGAGTGGGGCTAGATGATATGGGATGGTTTAAGGCGGGTCCACTCTGAAGTGCCGGGAGGGGGGGGGAGGCTGTAGTCGAGCTGGGCGATGCGGGATAGAGAGGAACTCAGAGATTCTGTGCTGGGTAAACTCGGGGAGTTCAAAACAAAACCCTGACTACAAGAAGTACGAGAGGCGATACTGATCCTACGGGAAGGTATGAGGTTTGAGGGCAGGGCAAGCAGTTTGATGTAGAGGGACTGGTATATCACTTACCTTTTTGTTGCGTTGTGTGATGGATTTGTCTGTTACCTGATTGAGAATCTTTATGGAAAAAGACGAAGAGGAAATGTGTAGCTGGAGCCGATAATGAAAGAGGGTGACGAAGGGGGTGCTGCTGAAAGGCGTCCCTGTAGGAAGACGTCACGAGGGGGTGAAAGACTGCCTGACAATAGCTAGGAGCTTAGCGGGGTTTCGAAGGAGGAAGAAAGTTGGGATGAGACGCTAAAGGCCAAAAGAAGGTGTGGAATTAGCGTATGTAGGGGACCCGTTTCTGAAGCCCTGTGGATCTACCTATTCAGTAGTAAGAAGGCGCCGCAGTGTCATGACAGACAGGAGGTATTCGAGAAGTTAAAGAACCGTATAGTGAGGACAATAAGGTAACGGTCAGAGGGTCGTGTCGAAAGAAGCGCCGATCCTTGAATAGATTTTGTTGACCGATATCTTCCCCAACACCTCAAAAAAGGATCCAATAACAGGAAGGCAGTACAAGCCAAACAGTTGTGTTGAAAGACATTTTTGTTGAAGAGATTCCGGGAAAGTGGTCTCCCGAGCGTAGATTTCCAGTTGACAAGAAATATAATATACTGAAGTTTCCATGCTCTGACATTGAGAGGAAGAAACCGTAGAGTTGGAGGGAGAAGCGTCAGGTCGGAAGGCAGACGGAAATAATCCTACCAGCACAGATAATGCTAAGAGCAAGATCTTCGGGGCGTGATATAGTTGAGCCTCGGCTCTCCTGTCCCTATTTGTAATCCAAAAAGAATTGTAAAGAAAATAGATTGGGGTGGAAAAGGTTCAGTGAGAATACAAGGACAGAGAGGCCATGCCCGAGCCTCTGAACAGCTGTCAACAACTGGTTAGAGCTTGGCAGTCTGTCTGGGCAATTACTGCCCAGCAGCCCGACCAAGTCAGGTCGCATATTGGTATGTGCTCACATAGGCAGGTGTATGCGCCGCTCTGGCTGTCCTCGCTCTGGCTCTCGTCGCACCAGCTATTCTTCTATGCGCCATCCTTTTGTGCGCTGTTGTCGTGCTGCTATCCTTGTAGAGGCTTTCTGCGCGCTGTCCTCTTATGTGCCGCCCTCTTGCCGGTTATCCTCATGGTGCTTGTTCTGCGAGATATTCTCTTGTGCGTCGGTATCCTGTGCGCCGGACACGTTATCTTCTGCGCGTTGTTCTCTTGTTCTCCTACGCGCTATATTACTCTGCGCGCTGTTCTTCTGTGTGGTGTTCTCCTGTTTTTCTGCGCACCACTCTCTTGCGCGCCGCTATCTTCTGCGCCGCTCTCCTGTGCGCCGTTTTCTTACACAGCGTTTTCCTACGTGTTGTTTTTGTGCCAGCCGTTCTAGTCACGGCCGCTAGCCTTAACTTTCCTCCTGCGGGGCCGTTCTTGCACGGCTGTTGTCTTCCGGGCCGCTCGCCTGCAAGATCACCTTGTATTAGTCTAGTTGTCCTCGTCTGGTCGCCTTCGTCATGGCAGATTCGTCCTTCTTATTTTCCTTTCGAGCTACCCGTGTTGCAATGTAGCCAGCGGCTGCCAAGCACAGCTAGTTCTCGTGTGGCCTGATCACGTCTTGCAGCCTCCAGTTTGACATCGCAGGCGCCCTGTTCGTGCTTGAGAGCGGCAAAACTTCAGCCGTCGCACTTCAACGACATGGCGGAACTTGGCTACCAAGCACGGCAGAAGTTGATGGTTTGGGCGTGGAGGGAAAGGTGCTCTGGGAAGCCACTGGGCGTAACAGGGCCGCGGCGATGATGCCGAGCTCGGGTCACCTTGTGGTTGACGGTGAGGATCTCTTGCCTGGTGACCAATTCCCGACGCATGAGCTCGAGGGGGAGGATAACCGGAGTCCAATACAGAAAAGTAGAGCCTGGTTGGCGGGGGAGAGGGGCAAAGACGAGAAGGGTGTCGTTTTGTTAGTCTTTTCGTTGAATATTGAGGAGTGCGACGCATGACACCGGGCCTCGGCCTGCTGTAAGGTACATGTACCTGACTCGGTAGCTGACGAGCGGTTACAGGGGGCTTCGGTTTGCTACAGAGGGCGAGCTTTTCTCCCGTCATACAAGTGACTGGCCGGGCCACGATGCGGCTGCTAGTGAGCTTCAGGTAGATTTCTGTGGAAGCAGAGTACGGCGTAATTATGGCATTTAGCTCGGGTCTGCTGTAAGGTGGCAGACGAGCAATTAATACAGGGGCTTTCAGTTGTTACAGAGGGGGGCTAGTTCTCTGTCATCTAACATAGTGACTAGCTGTGCTACGGTGCCGCTAGCGAACTTCAGCTGCCGTGGAAGCTGAGTGCTCGTAGAGGGGGACAGACCGGCGCAGGGGCCACCGCTTTCCTTCACCTAAAGACACATACCGGCCTACATAGTCATTTTACAGAGCTAGCATCCATGGATAAGTATGTAGGTGGAGAGTTTGGGATGACCAGAATGCGGACGTGGCCCTTCTCACATACTGGGAGTCACGGCCATCGTGGGTTAAAGAGCCACCATATTGATGCGTGTCCCTTCGAGTCGTTCACTTTGCTGTGTACTAATACAGGAGTGGGGCCACGGTGAAATATGGACTAGTCTAGGTTCCGGACCTTTACTACTTGCTTGCTCCCTAAAGCTACCACGGCGCAAGGTGCCGTTAACGAATAGAAAGCAACCTAGAAGCTACCGCCTGACCACTTTGGGTGTGAATGACTCCAAGTTGCCAAGCCGTGTCCATGTGTCCAAAGTTTTACCAAAAAACTACCTCAAAAGAGAGATGAGGGGGAGAAAGGAAAGCAGAAAACGCCCAGCGTCTCTTGGGCTCAGGACCAGAGGGAAAATGAAAGTGATCGATCACGCTGCCACTCTGCCTACATCCACGCCAGCCCGACTCAATAGGTAGATACTAGTACCTAACTATTTCTCACTGCCACCGCCGTATGTTTCCAAAATTGATGCAATTCCCAGGCCGTCCGCGTATGCCGTTATTGGTACCGCCGACCGTGACGATCGAGCCGACGGCCTTCGTACTGTTCGGGTCGATGGTTTTTGAGAGCAGAGGCCAAAGTGGCATTGCCCTTGCGCGGGCTGTTGTTATCAGCCCTAGGAAATTCAGCTGCAAGGGGCCGCGCAGTATTGATTGGGTCGTAATACGGCGGCGAGTTGCTGGGGTACAAGACTTTGTTCTGTGCAAAGTCTTGGTATTCGGTCGGAGAATTGTCGTCTGGTGCAGCTCCTTCATCGAAAACACCTTTGTAAGTAGTGATCTCCGAAACGCTCGTCTTTGATCCTTGGCGGGGATCAGCAAGGAATTCGCCTCGCCGAATAAAAACAGGCAGTGGACCAAATTCCATGGCAGGATGTGCATATGGTCCAGATGGACCAGTAGACTTCCGTTCTTCACTTCGACGGGGGGCTTCGAATCTGGGTGTCTTTTTTTGGGAAACTGATGATCCAGGGGAGATTGGGTAGGAGGTAGACTTGCTCGGTGTCTCTGACAAAGCATTAGAATCGTATTACCAGCGTGGGGAGATTGACCAATACCTGACGGGGGGGCCGAATGGTCGACAGTGCCGCCACTGCAGACATCGTTAACCCATTATTCTATCCGTGTCTGTTGCCTATGAGGATGGTCCATGACTGATTCCCGCTCTGCGGGGTGTTGGAGTATGCTTGTGTGGGTGGTGTTGAGAGGGAGAAGAGGTAGAGGAATACGAGGGGCCTCGGTTGGTCTTTATATACACAATTTCTTCGAAAGTAGCCTACGACTTACATAAAATGAACGAAGCAAACTGACCATGTTTGAACGAATGACCAAGAATGTTTCATGCATGTGCGTGACCCTTGATCACGCAGCGAGGTCTCGGCTAAGATGGGTTGAAAATTTCAGCTTGAAGCCCCTTTTCGGAGTCAATTCACAAGTACTTGGCACAGTATTTGATTCAAGGAGCCACGTCACAGTATTCTTTGAAAATCAAGGTTCTGAACTGCAGAATGGTGATTGGATTTTCTCCCTGCTCTGTGTGTAGCTAGGTAGGTAGTTACAATCGCAGAAGCGCTTGTGAATGTGTGAAAATAGGTAAGCAAAAGTATCTGGATTATTGCGTGTATTTCTGCGAACTACCACACAATCGGGGGGGGGAACTAAAAATAATAAACAAGACAAAAAGCACAGCTCAGCTCAGCGCCGCCGACGTGAGATGATGTGCGGAATCAGAATGACTAAATCTCCCGTTTCCATCAATCCATCAGTTTCCGCATCCATTACATTCCCGCGTGATTCCAAAATCATAAAATAATTACCAAACCGCCTGCGTAATGCCGACGCCCTATCGAGTTCCAAAGATTGCAGCAAATGATTAGCCCTCCCATGACTACCGTGATTCTTGCCCCATTAACATTGCTCTGGGACCGGTGATCAAAAGTCAAACTAAACTTCCAGGCCATTGTGAGGACGCCAATCAAAAGTTTGGTAAACAAATTATTCAACGGTGTGATGCTGTCGTCTACGAGAATGGCCTGGCGGGCAGTTCGCCAATTCTCCAGATTCCGGCTCTTTAGTGTAACATTCAGCAAACTCCGACGTAGAGAGGTTTCGCCCAGCTTGAAAAAAGCTAGAGCGATTGCTGGAAACTTTCGAACTAGTATAACTCGCTGATACTTCGGAATCGGTGTCGGTGCCTTGCCGTTCTGAGAGCAATTTGAACTCATACCTCTCCGCCTCTGCAATGTCAAGTGTATTCAATCTTAGCAGGGAAATTTTTGGTGATTCAGGCGACGTTAGCTCAGGTTGATACGCTGCCGAATGAGTCTTTTGGTGAGGGCCGTCGGAATGGTCGGTGCTTGTTGTGTTCGAAGAAGACGACGTGGACGATACATCACCACTGTAACAGCGTTTTTGGCCCATGACTTCTAGGTTTACGAGACTCGAGGCTCTCTATTTCGAAGCCAAGTGTATGTGTGAGGAGAGTTGGAACACAGCGCTGAAGATGTTTAGAATGGTTCACAGAGTAATAGAAGTGCTTGAGTGGAGGACGGTGATGAGAAAGGAAAGAAAAAAGAGATTTACGAAAGGGACCTTGGTTGGGCATTATATGACAGTTTCCCAAGGATGGCCCTTGTTTCACAGAACACTGGAGGGCGGAGCTGACCATGTTAGCCCAATTTCAGACTGACAACGAGTGGGTGTGACTCTTGATCACCAGGCAGCGCGTGTCTCAACTGTAGTTTCAGTTACCAAGAGAAGCACACTTGTCGGTTTAGAAATAGTTATGGATGAAAGATCGATAAGTTTTCAACGACGAGCTTAGGGTAGGATCGGAAATCTCAAGCTCCCCCAATGTTGCTGCTGAGCGCATGCAAACTGTGGAACCTGCATGTGGTAATTAATTACAAACACGAGATGACGAAATATCCTACTGAGGATACGGAGTCGTGAATGCGCCAGCGGTTTCTGTTGTTACAAGGCAAGGGTATATTCTTGAGCAAATGTATTGATACGATTACAATGGAAGTTACCTCATCGAATTCTAGGTCACTATTGGAATCTAGATCACTCTCAGAATCTGGGCCTGACACTAGAAATACAGTGTGAAGATTATCGGGTAACTTACCCGCGCCAGGCAAAATAGTATGTTCTTCCTAAAACCGGCTGTCAATCAGAGTTATAACGCTGCTGCGGTTTTCCAGCTTCCCGATGCAAACTTTCGAAGTTTCTTTTCGAGTCATTCCGGCTTCTGCATTGTTCAGAAGTGTTAAGAATCCCATAGAATACTTCCAGCCGCGTCGATGGATATCGCATCTCGGGGAGATTGAAGCCAGCTTCTCCCAGACCACCGCGAGGAGGGTCAGGAGGGTCATCCGCTGCAGGAGCAGCGGAAGGCCGGTAGTATCCCAGAGCGTTGGCGGGCCAGTTGCTAATCGGCGGGCAGTATCCAAATTCATCTCGTTTCTCTCCGTAGTATCTCGGGCCATCCGGTAGGTTTTCTGCTTTCCGTTCCCCCTTTTTTTGCTGCTTCTTTGTCACCCGATCCTGCTCTTCCGCTTCCTGCCTCTCCTGCCTCTCTAGCTTCGCCCTCTTTGGCTTAATCACAACCTTCTTCCCTTCTTTAACCCGCTCATATCGTGCCTTTTCTGCGAAGTCTTTGCGGTGGTGACGTGCTCCTAGCTGTTCCAATGACCCAGCCTGGAAGTCGACTCGTCTTTCACTTTTACGGCCCTGGTCTGATGATGGTGGATGACCATGGCGGCTTTGTGTCATGGAGCTTCTTTCCCCAGGTTTCGAGACGTCAGCCGTTCTTTGCGCCCTAGGCTGTTCAGAGGAGTCTGGCCGAGAGGATTGATGGCGAGAGGAGCGGACGCCTGGGTTCTCTGCGTGATCGTCGTACACTACTCCAAAACCTCTCTCGATTTCATGTCCGGGCCCATGGTCATTTCCTTTTCCGCCGCGGCCTGGCCGAATAACGAGTGGCAAATGTTCATGCTCACTAATTATCCACAGTTTCAAAATCGATCGAGTAGCGCTGATCATGAACCATATTGTTGAAGTTTGTGTGAGAAGAAAAAAAAGAGGGTTGCAACATTGGTTTCCTTCGATTTGAGGAATAGACAAGTAGAGCCTCTGTGTGTAAACTTTGGGAGATTTGGTGCTTTTTGTGAAGACGAAGGACCAAGGTAACTGTTTGTACGAGATTTGGCAACTGCGTTTTTTTTTGGTGCCAGTCAGGGAAGTTTGGCAGTCTTTACATCTTTCTGACCAGATAGGTCAGGGGTCAGACATCTCATCTTGCCGTGAGCCACTCATAAAGCGGAGGGTAAGAACAGCCTCATGACACGGACTAATTATGTTTGCGATGTGTCGACCTCAAACGAGAAAAAGCAATCTACTGGCCATGAGCGGGATTACCGAGTCATCATGTGTGCTGCCACCAAGTTGAGGAAGACCAGGAGACGATGGATGGACCGAACATAAACAACAGTCATGCGGTTGACCCTTCACAGAGAGCTTGGCCTTGCCCAGGTCGGTCATCCCATCTTCCCCCGCATCCATCAACCCCGTTGCCTGGCCGCGGGTACAAACATGGTTACTTGGATGCTGCCGCCTAACATTCCAAAGGGGTTTGTCTCGAAGTTGGTGAAATAACCGTGGGCAAATGACTTGGGTAAACACAGCAGCCTGAGAATGAGTAGGTTACACAAACAACAACAACAACAACAACAAGCATGACCACTGGGACCAAGCCCGACTTATCAAGGGAGGTTCGTTTAAGCCTGTTGGAAATTAGTCCGCGTGAGGGTGGCCAAGGCAAACACTGAAGCCTGAGAGCAGGCTACACCCCCGAGGTTGGGCCAATTTGAGCCTCTGTCGAAAGCCCCCGTGAAACAGTTTTCCAATCAAGACTGGTGAATGGAGAAGCTTTGATGAATCTCATAGTGTCAGTCACTTCCTGGCAGAAATTTGGCGTTACAGATCAATGTCCAATATGAGAACGGCTTATCACATCACAGGGACCATGTTGAGGCTTCCTCTACTTCGTCAAGATGCACAGCAAAAGTTGTAATGGAAAAGAACTGTTTAGATCTCTATGAAGAAAAGACAAAGGAAATATAAAGTATCTAGAGAATGTTGTCGAGGTCAAGGCGCCACCGTCCCTATTTGACCATCCCTCCCCATCCAGCCCCGTAAGAAAATCAAACCTCAACAAAACCCAGACAGATATATATACCAAACTCAGCAGACTATCTAGTTCTAACACAAACATCTTTCTGTAGGTATCTAACCCTCCCCTCCCAGTATTAACAAATACTATCTAACTACATCTCTCTCTTTTCTTCAATGTATTTCTAACGGGGGAAAAAAAACGAGAAAAAAAACGCCTTGCAATGCAATGCCTCCAATCTTGTGCCTGCACACGTATACCCATTACTCCCTGCAGTGATGCCATGCTGTAAAAAAACCCCCACCCCTCCGGAAAAGAAAATCAAAATCCAAAGCCCAAAATTCAAGCTCTTTTCTATCATTCTGACGTCTTCCTCCTCCACACCCACCCATCATCATCCCCAAAATCAGAAAAGACATCCAGTCGTTGCCAACTGCGAATTAGTCTTTCCAACTCTTCTCTATGCACATTCTACCCGCCCATCTGCCCCTATTAGTGAAGACCACGAGTCGTTGCCGCTGTTATCTTCTCCTCCTTCTTCTCTTTCTATTCTCTCTTCTCTCTCTCTCTCTCTGTCTTTGTATAAACTCCCCAACGCCTAAACGCCGAACTCCAAACGCCGGACGCCTGAACGCCTAAACTCATGTCTCCGTCTCTGTCCCTGTCTTGCCAATCTATAGCAGACCAGGCAAGGCCAACGAACTTCTGGTGATGGCCCAAGCATCAAAGTTGAACGTTGCGGCCCGCTTCGGCACAGGGGACAGGAACTCCCTTGTGCGTCTCGCCGCAAACACCGGCCCTCTGTACCCTCCACCTCGCATGGCTGGTGGCGGCGGTGGTGGCGGAGGAGGAGTCGCAGGCTCCTGAAACTCATCATCGTCGTCGTCAAAGAAACTGTTGTTGCCATTGCCATAGTAGTAGTCGCAATCCATCGTCCACCTCCTCGAGGGCGGAGGGTGCCGGTCCTCTTCCTCCCAGTTGTGCTCCCACGGGACAGGCGAATCCACAAACTCCATGTCCATGTCTAAACCCGTCAGGAATGGCCCAACCTGCATGTTCTCCCGTGTCCGTCGGCCTCGGCTGGTGGCGACAGTCACGGGTGAAGCATCCCGCCTCGAGCGCGTCAAGAATGTCCGGAGGGTCGTCCTCGACGCAGACCGTCTGGAAGCCGCGGGAAGGAGCGCCGGCTGTCGCCCGCCGTACTGGGATGATTCGTCGTCAAGGAGAAGAAGCTTGATGTTGGGGTCCTCGCCGTCGTCGTCAGAGTCGCGCTCAGAGTTGTAAGGCGACTCCCAGTCCTCGGGCCGGCCGCGCCAGATCTCGCATAGCTCCGTGGCGGGGGAGATGCCCCGCCTGTGCCCCTGGTCCATGCTGGCCATGCTACGACGGCTGGCGATGTTCCGTGGGGCGGGGGGAGCACGAACGGGAGATCGATGGCGTGGACGGCGCGAGGGCTCTTGGATGTCGATGGGATGAGGCGGCGCCGGCTGAGGAGGGGCGGGTCTGGTGGCTCGTCTTGGGGGGCTCTGGTGACGATGGCGACGGGGAGGGGAATCAAACGCCTGGTGGTCGGCGCGATCGAGGTTTTCCTCTTTGGAACTGCGGCGGGGGGGTCGGCGGTTCTCGTCGCTCTCGTCCTCGCCCTCGTAGTCTTCGTTTTGGTCGTTGTGAAGTGGCTGCGGTGGCGGGGGAGACTTCCTCCTTTTGGCTTTGTGGTTCGCAGGAGGATGAGGGTACTGGATACCGCTCTGCATGGGCCAAGACGACGAGTACTGGGGCTTCTGCTGTTGGCTGTGGTCGTTCCAAGCGGAGCTCCTGGCGGCGGCGGTGGATGGCGCTACAGTCTCAGTTCCGATTCCCGAGTCATGGTCTCGGGTCGAGCGGCGGCGTCGCGGCGTGGAGTCCTGCTCAGACTGGGAGCCGCCCTCCAAGTCGGAATCGTCTTGTGTACGGTTAGTGAGGTCGGAACGGCGTCTCGTCGGCTGCTTCTGTGAGGAGGAGGAGGAGGTGGAAGTGGAAGAGGGCTGGTGCGTGTTAGGAGACTGCTTTGAAAGCTTGGTACTCGACGACGACAAAGCTGCTACCCAAGCCGGCGGCAGACGCTTCCCCGCAGGAGGGGATCTACCCCTGGAGATGCCCAACGACGCCTTATCCTCCGAGTCTCGCACACGCTTCGCATCCGAGGTCGAGAACCTCCGTGGAAGCTTGTGCTCCCTCAGGAGGATGACTGGGCGCGGGGGCTCGTCCGGGTACTCCTCGATGTAGGGGGTCCGCTTGCGGCTGGGCTGCTTTTTTGTTGTTGTCGAGCTCCTGCTTTTCTTATTGCTGGCCTTGTGTTGGCAGCAACCCTCGTCTTTCTTCTCGCACTCCTCTCTCGCGTCGCCGCCGCGGTCTTGGACGGGGGTGGAAGACTGGCGTGGTCGCGAGGTGCGGCGACAGCGATGCTTCTTCCCGTTTCCAGACTCGACCTCAGTGTCATCCTCCTCAAAGGCGGTTGACTCGGGGTCGCCTTCGTGGTCGGCCTGGGCTGCCGCTGCTCCACAGGTGCAGCGCATGGTGGCGGTAATTCGAGGGCTGGCTTTGGGGGAGGATTTCCTTCTCTTTGCACTGATCTTGTCGGGGCCCTTCTCGATGTGCTTGCTGCCCTCGTAGACAAAGTCGACGCCCTCGCTGTCGCCAGAGTCCCAATCCGTGGTGGTGGTGTTGGAATCGTCGTCGTTGCTCTTGGTGCCCATGTCTTCTTTGTGACTCTTGCAACACTGGTGTTGCTAAACGTGTAAGATTCTTTGGCATGGGTGGCGGGGGAGGCGTGGCGGTGGTGGTGGCGGAGGAGGCTGGTTGGGAAGTTGAGAATCACCATGGCTGCAAGCTGCTTTTTATGTTTGTGTGGGGGGCTCTGGGGTTGATGCAATAGTTGGGATGGGAAGGAAAAGAAATCGGCAGAATTGACAAGACGGAAAGCGGTTGAAATAATAACACTTTGGACTCGGGGGGGGACGGGCATGGCGAATTGCAGCCCAAGTGGCAACGCAGTCAGGTTTCGATGTTAGTTAGATAAGGTAGGTAGGTAGGTAGGTAAGGACTGGTTCCAGTAAGGTCGAGAGGTGTGGTGGTGCCCTGCCCAGCGTCGAGGCCCATTGGGCGAGTAGCAGTTTGACAACACACGTTTGGCACCGACGGCATGGAACGGTTCATAAATATGCACACCCGATACAACCCTTTTTAATTAATTCCGTGGCAATTTTTGGGCGAGTCGTATGCGTGGGATAAGGCGAACGAGCCAAAGCAGTTTGGACTGGTTTGGACTGGTCAGGCAGCAACTTGATTTGTGAACCACCTTGTACAAGGTGGGAGATACGTGGTGAGCCGAAACAGGCACACCTTTGGCGATTCGTTCGTTCCATGCAACTGAAACACAAAAAAACACGATTGCTACCTTGGTTTGTACCTCCTGGATAAGAGCCCGAGCCAGGTAAGCAAGCCACCTCACTCTTTTCAAGTTTTCCGTCAACGTGGACAACGGTTTCGGTAGCTCAGGTACACAAGAACACATGTGAAACCGTCGAGATTCAACGAATCAGAATCAATATGCTATTTTTATCAACAAACTAGCAAGCTTCGCTTTATCAGTGGTTGATTTTCTGTTTTCAACTGTCTGTCCCACCGGGGCACATTCATCGGGTAGAAGTCCACAGGTCTACCTGTTTGTGAATCACCGGGTTCTTGTTAGGAATCATGGCGTAGTGAAACCAAGTACAGGGTATGAGTAAGGTATGGACAGGGTATGAATGAAATTTGCCGTGACGCGTCGTGGAAATCATCAAGGACAATACAATAACTATTAGTGTAGGTCCTCATAACTGAACGCAGGGGAAATGCGTCGAGTTCAGTTGAGCCCAGCCCACATAGCCCAAAATAAATCAAGAAGCCCTTCCGCCCCCGTATTTCAGGTCCCAAGAAGAAGTCTTATCGCAGGAAAATGCCATTCTGCAGAAAAAAAAAGGGGGGGGTTAGGACCTGACTCGGACATTAACGAGCGGGGCCAGTCAAGAGGCTTACCGGCTTCATAAAAAGAACCACTATGCATCCTGGGACCCCTCGACCGCGATCGAGATGGCGAGGCCCGGCGTTGCCGCTTCGAACGGGGCTCCTCAAACTCATCACTGCTCTCCTCGGGCCCAATGTGAGACAGGGGAGCCGATGACGGACGGTAGCCGGGAATCACAAACGGCTCAACATCCATATCAGACCCAAAGCTCCAGCCCGAGTCTCCGCTAAAGCGAGAGATCAACCGCTCCTCGACGCTGCTGCGCCGCCTGTCACACCGGGGGGGCCGAACCATCGAACTTCCGCAACGGTTGCGTCGACCTCGGGGAGCGTCTTCATCCTCGCTGAAGGTGACCGAGTCGGAGATTCCAGAACTAACACTGACACTTCTGCTTTGAAAGCCATCGCGGCGGGGAGAATGTGATGGATGAAAGTTTCCGCAGTGTTGACAGTAGTCCCGGGGGCCAGTATCGTCATCGGTATAGGCGGATCTGAAGCTTCTTGACTGACGCCGACGACCACGCGGGACATCATCTTCATCGACATTCCCGCTCTGGTAATCATCATCGTCCCTCTGGTAACTCCTGTCAGGCCGTCCAAGAGCAGACACCGGGTCCGGTGTATCCCATGGGAACTGAGACCCGTCGTCGTCAAAGGAGTATTGGTAAACCTTGGCCTTCTTGCCTCCCAAATCGACGCGACTCAACATCTTCAGGGGCCAGATCTTGTCGCGCCACAGAACCACGTCCCCAGTATGAAGACGGCAGCGCTTGTTGTGACAGGCGAAGGCGGTCTTTCCATGGATGTCGAAGCACTCTTTGCAGCAGCGGCTGTCACACCAGGTGCATGCTATGTCCGTCATTGTGTCCGTTGCTGTTTCTTTTGTGTCCTCGAAACTGAGTGATGGGAGCTGGCGCTGTCGTGGAGTTGAACGCGCAGGAAAAGGTCCGTTGGCCTTGTTAAAATAAATACCCAGGTAATGTCTAAAAGGGTTGAGCCTCTCGCGCCTTCTTGACTTGTGTGGACGGGGCGGCACACACGAGGGGGTTGGCCCATTAGGTGCTGAGACAAACACCACGGGCGTTCCAGGTCATTCCAGTGAACCAGATCAACATCGTGGGACGAACTGTTTCAACCTTTTGGTTGTTGAAGCTATATAAAACAGTTCACAGGCCGGAGATAAAGAAGCTGAAAACAGATAGCCGTACTTTCCAGCCACAAAGAAAATGGGTTGTTTCGTTATGGTCAATAAGGGGGGTAGATTGGTTTCTAAAGGCTGGCTGCAACATGCTGGAGGACGACTCGGAATTGTTTCTGCGCCAGTTGAGAAGCTCCTCAGGTTATTAGCGGTTGATACCACACGAGGTGGTTGTGGTAGTGTTCCTCATATGATCAATGGGTCACAGGATATGGAGAGGGACTTGGAGGAACACCGGACCGAAAAGGGGGGGGGGGGGGGGGGGGGGGGGAAAAATGGCCCCCACCCAAAAAGGCAATAATGTTTTAAAAAAAAAATACGTTTGTTAAAAAAAAAAAAAAAATTAAAAAAATAATTAAACGGGGGAAAACCGCCCCAGATAAGTAAAAAGGGAAAAAAAAAAAAATAAAAAATAAAATAAAACAGTTAAACAAAAAAAAGAAAAAAGGGGTTTTTTTTACACTT
>JAPDFK010000249.1:0-71594 GCA_027569635.1 Lasiosphaeriaceae sp. G1095 | reverse complement strand
CCCCCCCCCCCCCCCCCCCCCCCCCCCCCCCCCCCCCCCCCCCCCCCCCCCCCCCCCCCCCCCCCCCCCCCCCCCCCCCCCCCCCCCCCCCCCCCCCCCCCCCCCCCCCCCCCCCCCCCCCCAAGACACCTAATCGACGCTCGTTTGCCACAGATATATGATGGCTGTCGTCGCCAAGTGCGCGGTCCTCTTGGTCGTCTCGGCACTCCTGGCTATTGCCCACATTGGAGCAGCCCTCCCGGGTGACCAATATGTCCTGGGTCCCGCTGCTGGCATGACTGATGACGCCTCCAAGGTGTCCGAGAAGATCGTGAAGAAGTGGGTCCACCTCTGCCCTTGCTGGGCTTCCAATGGTGCTGACAAACAACGTCACAGCTTAAAGAAGGCAGAGATCATTCCCACTGGTATTGAATGAACCCCATATCAAATTTTGTGTCAAAAAGCCAAGTCTGATGCCTCTCTGTTCTAGTCATCGATGAATTTGTGCCCTCCCTCGCCCTTACGCCAAGTAGTCCTCCAAGAACAAAAGCGGCCCTCGGCAACACCCTTAAGCCCAGCAAGCTCGACGAACCCCCCGTCCATTTCGCTCCATGACCCTTCCGACTCATCCAGCCTCTGTAACTCGGTCAGCATCACGTACACCGTCGCTCTGACTGACCCGGATGCCCCCTCACGCGATGATCCGAAATGGTTTGAAATGTGCCATTGGATTGCGACGGGTGTATCTGAGTCAACGTTTCAGGCAGATTCCAAGTCCAAGAAGGATTGCTCGACCATCAATCTTACCGATCTGGAAGAGGTGATGCCCTACAAGGCCCCTGGCCCACCTGAAAAGACTGGCAAGAACAGATACGTCTTCCCGGCATTTATTCCCGCCAACGGGACCACCGACAAGCTGCACCTCTCCAAGCCGTCGGACAGGCAGCACTGGAGCTACGACACGGATGACGGTGAGACAAGAGGGGCTCGTGACTTGGCCAAGGAGATTGGTCTCGTTCCTGTTGGTAGGTTAACAAGATATTATCCTACTTGAACTGTACCATGTTTACTGACGCCTTCCCACACTTAGCGGCCAATTTTATTTACGCCAAGAACAAGAAGCAGCGAGTTCCAAGGATTTTATACATTGTGGGACCGGACGCTCGGATGGTGATCAACTAATTAAAACTAAAGAGGTGGAGGATGACTTCAGATCAGAGCTCGCGACATGAATGACTGCAACTGTTGGAAATAGGAAATCAAACGTTCTCTGGTGACAAAACTTGAACTTTTGGATCGTTGTTGATGAGCCCGCCAGTTTATTATCACATATCCATTGCCCTCGCAGCCCTCGCAGCCCACCCATCTAACCACAGTGGTCCCTGAGGTTTGTGTTTCATGACAGCAAAGCCGAAAGCTTGTGGCCCAACTACCTGGATTAGGCAGTAATTCGCCCGTAAAGGCGGCCACATGTTTGCCCCCTTGACCGGGCGGCCAGCCATCTGGCAGCTCCATGGCAAAATGCCAGCCTCGCCGTCGTATTTGCTATGCTGAGACGGACAGACTCCATTTCCTTGCGGGGGCTGAATAATTAACGCATTAATTAGCGTGGGACCACTTCCACCAGAGATGCAGGTTTCAATATTTGTCCTTTCATTGGTCCAGAGCAGTACCACACCAAACGACAGTCCTCCCACAGGTATTAATATCGTGCCCCACCGGGAACAATTCATTATACCGGCGTCCCTCCCTTGGTCCTCTTTTGCGAACCCCTCCCCCCCGCCTTCGCATTTCGTTAGGTTCTTAAGTGAGAATTTTGCGATCCAAATTTCCCCCCCTTTAAAAGCCTGAGATGTCATATTTGCGATGTTTATTCAAATTATGTCTGGGTCAACGCAGGCAGCAAGCTCCCGAAGAAGTTTGGGTTGACCAGGACCGACAGCAGCCTTCGTCTGCGTTGGTCGTCAGCGTCCCAGTGGCACCACCCGCGACACCAGCACCACCACCACCAACAACAACAACAACAACAACAACAACAACAACAACAGAGAGGATACCGGCAACACTGGTCAACGAGAGCGATATGTTCTGCGTGCTGAGAGCTACGTTTGAGCCGGGGTCTTTCGAAGTGGAACTAGACCAAGACATTTACAAAATTACAGCGCCCCGCAGGCTCACAAAGGTCTGTGGAAATTCTTTCACCCCAGAACGAGGCGGAATGGGTTGCTAACCTTTAACTTTGGCAAAGCCCGAGAAAAAGAAATTTTGTGGGTGATCGGGAATGGGAAAGTCGGGGAAGGGCAAGATGCCGGATTCAGAGGCTGGGCCTCCCGTGGCTAGCTCCTTTAGGTGGCAAATATCAGGCAGTGCAGCCCATTCAAGTCTGGACAACCAATCTCAATTAGTCCCGACCCTACCAACGGGGTTGAAAGGGTCGGTGGCGTGTGCGCCTCAGCCCCGAACATGCAGACCAGACTTGAGGGAGGTCCCCTCAACCCAGATTTACGCGCCGAGATGAGACACTGTAGTTCAAATGAGGAAAAGCCTTGTTGGATGCCAAGAATTCATGGCTGGAAAGTTGACAATAGATAAATAATTCATCATTCCCCAGATCGTACAACTCCAAGAGCTCGTGAGAAGCCAGTAGCCAAAAGACGAGTTTGCTCATGTACCATGAAGGAACTCGCACGGGCAGTCAAACGAGGGTGGCGAAAAATCTTCAAGGTGAGCAGCCTGGCCTGATATGTGTCTTGTCCTTATAAAACGAGGACCTACCTTTGTCATGATTATCATTAAATTACCCCCCCCCCCCCCCCCAACTGACACTTTTCCTAGCGACCTTTGGGCGGCTCGTCCCAGTCCAAGACACCAGCGCCCACAAATGGGGTCCTATCTGGCAACCCCGGGCTAGATGCAATTCGCGGTAACAATGCCGATGCTATCTGGGGAGTCGAAGGAGGAGTCCCTGGAGAGAAATCACTGAGGACATGCAACGATGGAGGAACCGAACTCTACCAGGCCCTTGACGAGACTCGGATCGGTCGAGAAAAGGACCACAGTTACCTAGGGCCATCCTCGGGCGCGGCAGTACTTCACACCGGCGCACTCTTCGATCATGACAGCGAGACTAAGCCGCTGATCATCAAGGAGTTTACGGAAGAAAACGTCGAGGCCGTTGCAAAGGCTAAACTGAGAGAAATGGAGGAAAATCTCCGTCAATATCGCAGAGTGCCATTCAACGAAACCGGTTCGCGGTTCTACATTCCCATCCGCACTCTAGATAGCATCGTGACCCACGATGCGATCAGGACAGTATTGCCCGGCATCGTGCATGAAGGCGGCGCGGGGAGTGCTGTTGTTGACTTCGAGTCCCTGGCTGAAACAATTTCTGGTCGCCACCCGCAACCCGATGACCAAAAATCGCCCGCATCGTTTCGCAAGATCTTTGCTGTTCTCATTCTGATCGGCAAGGAAGCTGCCATCCTCGATTTTGTGTTGGCTAAAATCTCAGACGCCCACCTTCCACTGCAAAACCTATCAACTGGGGGGAGTATTTTCCGCCTCGCCAGCAGTCTCCTCCAGGACAACAAGCCCCTCCCCCTGTTCAACGACTGGAAGCAACGCGAAATCGAAGACTTCGAAAACAGACAGTGGGAGACCTTGGCCCCGTTTTTCTCGACGCGGACGGAGAAGAATGATGGGGTACGTCACTACCAGCTCTCGATGCGGAGGCCGCTTCCTTTCGAGATCCTCAAAGAGCAGGAGGGGGCGGCGGCCTCGAGCCGGCTCAACAAGACCACTGGCACTGGGGGGTCCAACTCGGTTGACTTGATTTCCGGCGATTCTATCGACGGGATGCGGGGAGCACACGGGATAGTGAAGAAGGTGACGATTAACCCGGAACATCATAATTTGCCCTCATACAAAGTCGAAGTAAGCTTCAAGTTCCCCCCCCCCCTTTTAATTACCTAGAATTAGAGCGTTATTAGCTGACAAAAAAGAAAAAGGGAGGACAAGACAACCCGCATGTCGCAATCAAACAGCTGTTCTCGGCCGACAAAGATGCCTTCAAGAACGAAGTCAAAGTTCTCACCAGGCTCAACGGGTGCAAAGACCCACACCTCGTCAAACTCATCTTCACAATGGAGATCCTCAGCATCAGCCCCCAGGTCGAGCCAGCCTTCTACCTCGTCTTTCCCCTCGCGGATAAAAACCTCAGACAATACTGGAACGATACACGATCCCGTCCCAGCCATGTCGTGTGGTTTGGACACCAGTGTCTTGGCTTGGCGCGTGCCCTCTCCAAACTTCATGATCTGCATCAGAGAGAACTCCTCCTGGGACACGGCAAGGAAGAGACGGACGATGCTGCGCAGACACCACAAGACAAGAAGAGCAAGGGTGATCCATATTACGGGATTCATGGCGACATTAAGCCTGAGAATTTGCTCTGGTACAAAGAGTGGGACCGGAAAGGGGGGGGAGGAGGAGGAGGAGGAGACACGCGAAGCAGCGCCGGTGAATCAGCGGGGGGCGTCATCCAGCTGGCTGACTTTGGCATCACAAGGATACACCACACCGACACGCGATCGAACGCCGACCTGGGAAAAGCCACAAAGACATATGCGCCACCCGAGGTCGAATGGGGGGCCGACTCTTGCTCCCGATCGTTCGACATTTGGAGCCTGGGCTGCGTGTTTCTGGAGTTTATCTGCTGGCTGGTCCAGGGTGGCGGCGTTCCTGGTGAGAAACCGAACCCAGTCGATGTTTTTCGCCAGGACCGGAAGCTCGATAGGAAGAACAGGAGCATTGAGGGCGCTATTCAGGACACGTTTTACCACGTGGTCAAGGGCGAGAGGAACACCCGATTCGAGGTCAATCCGGCTGTTCAAAGGGTAATTAATTGACAATCGAACCATGCCCCTTTTAAATTTAAACTTGGGATTGCAGCTGACCGAGAGCGGGAGCTATACAGCTGATTAACACGGTCCAGCTCGATCCGGCTTGTTCTGAATTCATCAGAGACTTCCTGGACCTGATCTTGTACGACATGCTTGTCGTGGAGGAGAGGAAAAGTTCGATACCCGTGAAAAAGACACCTCCCAGCAAAAGACGCATCGACTGCCTCGGTCTCACGGAAAAAATCGAAGTCCTGATTCAAAAGGGCGAAACAAATGCCGACTACTTTGCGAAGGCGGCGGGCCCACGGTCCCCGAGATCACTCCGCGACAACTTGAAGCCACCTCAAGCCGTCACCCTCCCCGAAACGGTGGCCGACTTGGTCATCGTCAAGAGGCGGTCCATCGGCCGGACCGATTCGATGGCAAGCAAAGCGAGCAAGGCTGGTGGCAGCAAGGAGCAGGATGTGCGGCGGGGTTCAAAACTGTTTCCTACGATAGAGGACGCTACTACTTCTACCTAGGTAGGGAGTCCCTGGCTATATATAAGACAGCGGGTGAGACTCGCGTCACATGTAATAACTTTGTACTCCAATCACCCTTAATTAGTCCATCTGTGCCGTTCCCGTGTAATAGGCGGCCCCAGGAACGTCGTAATGAGTGTAGACTTTGGAATGCAAGTCCTCGATTTCCTTCTACATCCATGTTAACAATCTTGTAGTTAATTATCCAACAACATGGGATGGAAGAGAGATTGTCTCTTCTGGGCACTAACCACTGTCAGCTTTCTCTTTCCCCACAATATGACCCTGTCGTTGGAAATCTTTATGAGCTACTATTAGCAAGTGTCCATCCAATACAATGACTTAACCGTGGAACTCCATACCTCGAGCTCAAAGTTTTTCTTGCTCGCATAAATGATCTCCAATTGCAACATCAATTCATCCATGTCTAGATACGAGAGGCGAAAGGGGAGAGCCTGCTTGCGCATGGTTCTCGCCATTGATATGAACTTGAAGTGACGATAGCCTGAGAGCCCCAAAGAGGTAGGGTAAAACTGGGGACAAAAATCTGCCTTGGCAACTAGGATGGAAAATCCACCTTGAGGAAATACGCCTTATAGCCCATATTCCCCGCAGAGCCTCAAATATCAACCGGGTGGCAGAAACCAGCCAGCATCCGTGATGAGCTATTATTCCCTATGCTATCGGGCGTCGTCCAACACCCAACAATGCACTGCTTCAGGCTTGGCGGAAGCCACAGCGAGCAGGCTGCGATATTAGTCGATTTCGTGCGTTGTCCAATTGGATCATTTTTGAGGCTAATGCAGACCTTGCATGAGTGTGGCAAGTCGGCAATTGTGACATCATGTGGTTGTCTCGGAAAAGCCTCGAGCCTCGTCCATCATCAATCGCCGTATCTACTCTACATGTACGTACTCAAATACATCAACATGTACATCCCATGCATTGACCTTGCTCGCCCTTGAACAACGCTTTACCTTGCTATCTTGCTGCATACCGATTCGACGATATGGATCTAATCTGGAAGACTGCCGCTTGGGACCAGACTGGCAAGCAAACCAGGCCTCCCGCATTTCGCTACCATAACGAGCCCGCGTCTGTCGTGCAAATTTCCCAGATGCCGGGACAACCGCCTGCGAGGTTCGATAGATTAGCTCATTCCAGGACAATTCAAGCCGAGAAGGATTGGGATAACTGGCTTGGTGGGGTGTGTAGCAATTCCTCCCCCCGATACGCTGGCGTGTAATGCAAGGAGGAGGAGCCAAGAAACTGTCCGGCCGGGCTGATAGTCCCCCCTCCACTCATGACTAACCTATTCTTAGGTCCCCCAACCCCATCCGGCGAATGTTGAGGCATCTCTTAGCCTTATGTGAGTTAATTGATGATCACGCGCGAGGGGAGTAACAGTATTGGCGCTGACAGCCTGTCCCCCCAGCATATGCCCCCGCCATATGGACCCGATCCATGGGGGGAGGAGACTCCGAAATCCAGCTAACCTGAAGCATCTCCCGTTTCCAAACGACGGCGTCTTCAAACGCGTCGTCGACAAGCTTCACATACACCAAGCCATCCAACCCATCATCAACCGGGGATGGCCTGTGATACTCAAGTCCGAGGACCTCTCTGGGCCTTATCCTAAGACATGTAAGGAAACCCCCCCCCCTCCCCCCTTTTTTTTTTTTTTTTTTTTTGCCCTTTCTTATTGTCATCATTACCACCTGTAACACTCACCCATGATTAGTCTACAACCTCCGCACTACAAACTCCCTCCACTCTGACACGGCCCTCTCCATCACCATTATACCCTCCTCAGCCCCTAGCGCTTCTTCCAAGGGGCCGCTCATCTACGCCGTCTTTTTCGGCTGCACCCAAGCCCAAACACACACCATCCTCGAACGGCTGACCTTTTCCGAGCATGCCGTGCTGGAGCCCTTCACGCTCATCAATGCATTCCTGCAGATGGAGAAGGTGTTCCGGTTCGAGCAAGTTGAGCGGCACGCCGACGCCATCGCCGGCCTGATCAAGAACTTCCACCAGCAGCTCGGCGTGCACCCCGCCACGACGACAACGCCTGATCCAAGCGTAATCAATGACGATGACCCGCGCGACCTCGTCGGGCTGAGCGGAGAGGTCACCCTCTTGAGAAACGCCATGGTGAGCTGGGCGGGCGAGATGGAGCGGCTGATGAGGGCGCTGCCTATCCCAGGGACGGCGATGATAATGAATAGTAACCCGCAACTGCCGCTACTTCATCCCCTCGAGTACTTGGTCCGCATGGTTGACGAGTACCGGTCCATGGTGAGGAAGTGCGACGGGCTGATGCAGTTGGTCTCGATGGCGTTCCAAATGGTGAGTTTTAGTTACCTACCTTTTTACAGTGCTGTTTGTATTGTTGTCCATGTGAGATGTGCGGTAAATGTTCTGACCTTTTCTGTCCGTGTGGTACGGTATGGGGGGTAGTCGAGGCGCAGCAGCTAACATTACAATTCATGTGACAGGAAACATCGAGCATCGCCAGGCAAGAGGTCAACAAAATGAAGGCATTGGCCTTCTTGACCATGATATTTTTGCCAGCAACATTCGTCGCGGTGAGTGGTTCATTCACACTTTTCTTCCTTTATTCTTGTTGCTTTTGTTCCGCCCCCAGGAAAAAACACTGACTTTTACCGCTCACAGACATTCATGTCCATGGGACTGTTCAACTGGAACCCGACGGATGGTGAAAACGTGGTATCTCCATTGTGGTACACGTATTTTGCCGTCGCAATGCCGCTTACGGGGCTTGTGTTTGGGCTATATTTTTACTGGACGCCGATTGTGAATGTCTTGTTCCAGAAGGCGCCGAAGCGGCCACATCATGTTGTTTAAGATATTCTTAGGATTAGGCCTATAACACGGATTCAAAGTTTTACTGGTCAATATTTCCTGCTTCGGAATCCTTTACTCCTTTAATGCTGGCAACAGGATAATGAAAGCAGATTTTACTTTTGTAGTTTTGAATGGGAATAACAGGGATAATAAGACCAACCGCCTGGGCGTCTGACACAATATTGACTCACTCATGTAACGTGGCACTGCTTGCTCAACACAACAAACATACAAGCACAGTTCATACTAGCTCCCGGTTTATTGCATGTTTCGCCATGAACGCGCCTTTCTTTCAATATAATTGTAGCACAAGGTAAGCAGGTACTGCATGCAGCTACCTGTCGAAACGAGAGCGAAAGGGGCTGTGCCAAACAACGCTGCAACGACACGCAACTCTCATCCATGGAAAGCTAATGGGACCCTTCTACGGATATGATGTAGGATTTTCAAGCAGGCGGCAAAGTCCAATCGTGTTCACAAAATCTACCAAATCTGCCCACACATGGAGACACAGGCTTTGTCCGGGAAACAAGGCAAAATCGTAGTAAGTAGACGGGCTACAAAAATCCCTTCCCCCGGTGGAGACTATGCCTCGGCCAGCAATTCTGTTACATTCGTCAACCATATTTGCCCGTATTATTGACCACGTCTCGGATGCTTGTCGAGGCTGAAATAGTTAGGTACCTAGCTTCTGGATCCGGAGATCCGAGAGAAATGTCAACTATAATTAAAACTGGATAATGCTAGACACCTAAGTCTAGTCTAGTGGCCAAATTGCTCGTATATCCTCAGAGCTGACCATACTTTGTCAATTCTTTTTTTCTTCTTCCCAATCTCTCTCTCCCATTTTCCTCCTTTTCCATTCAACCTTGAATCAACTTGCTACTGCCATGCCGACCGTCTCGACTTGGGCGGAATGGTCATTTGCCGCAGCGAGCGGCACGACGACAGCCCTCCAGAAAAGGCAGGAGGGCAGCCTCGCGGACTTCAACTGGACCACAATTGCCCCGTCCCAGGATTTGCACTATCACGAATGCTACAATAATGGATATAAGTGCGCCCGTCTGCAAGTCCCTTTGGACTGGACTGATGCCAACAATAATAACCTCTCTAATTCCAATACATCATGGGCTGCCATCGGCATCGTCACTCTTCCAGTCACGGTTCCCGCTACAGACCCTTCCTTTGGAGGCACGGTGCTGGTCAACCCGGGCGGCACCGGTGGAGCCGGCACTGAGATGGCCTTACTTTTTGGGAAATATCTTCAGGGCATTCTGGACGGCGAGAAACACTACGAGATTCTCGGGTTCGACCCCCGCGGCGTGGGGAGGAGCACCCCCAGCGCGAGTTGCTACACCAACAATCTCAACCGTCTGGCCGATGCAGTCTAGTAGGGCGGCATGCCGCCCGTCGGAAGCGGGGATCTCGGCTTAAATCTCTACTATCAGGCTGCAGCGGGGTTTGGCCAGCTATGTCGCGAAGAAGCTGGACAGGAGAGTATTTTTGCCTACATGTCTACGGCTTCCGTGGCTCGCGAGATGCTGGAGATTGTAGAGAGGCTGGATGATGCTGCTTCAAGCCGGGCCAAGATGAACTCGTCAGCTCGTCGAGGTGGTACAAACAAGCCCCTTCTTCAGTATTATGGATCCTCGTACGGAACCATCCTTGGAAATACGTTTGCCTCTATGTTTCCTGACCGCGTGGGAAGGATGGTTCTCGACAGTGTCGGTGATGCCGGTGACTACATCGAGGGGGTAAGTTTGGCATACCTCGTCCACCACGGTCCCAAAGCGTTTGTCATGGTAAATTACTGATTGTGTGTGGATTTTTCTTTAGTTGTGGAGAAAAAAACTAGATGATACGGAAGCGGTCGTCGATCACTTATACCAAATATGTTTCGACGCAGGAGATGTCTGTCCTCTGCGGCAACGGCAAGACCAAAGCGCTGCCGACGTCCGGCAGCGCGTTGATTCGTTCATCGCCTCCCTTGAAACCAACCCCATCTCAGCTGTGTACGAGGGGCGAGTCCGCCTGATGACCTCGTCTTTGGTCCGCGGTACAGTCCGGCAGACGCTCTACAGCCCCATCTGCGGGTTCGAGCCATTGGCGGCAGCATTGGCTGATTCCATATTGAGGGCAAACCACACAACAATCCTCAGTGGCGGGAGTCTCTGCGACAGGGTGATAAAGTCTCCTTCCCACGTCCCCGTTGACTGCTCGTGGTGCGCCGAGGCATCATTCGGTGTCCTGTGCGGAGACTCGAATGCTGCTGCTGCTGCTGCTGCCACCAAAGACGACTCAAGCCGCAACGTGTCCTGGGCCCGAGAAGAAGTCGCCATTCTCCAGCGCCAGTCCCCCACCGCTGGCGAACCCTGGTCACGCATCCCGCTCTCGTGCGTCAACTGGCAATTTGCGCCCAAGTACACATTTTCAGGACCATTCGGGAGTTCCGTGCCGGTGCTGATCCTGTCGAATCGCTACGATCCTGCGACACCGCTGGCGAATGCGTACGCGCTGGCACAAGACCACAGCGGCTCTGCTGTTGTGGTACAGGAGTCATTTGGCCACTGCGCGCTGCTGGCGTCTACGAGCAACTGTACTGCTGAAATCGTGCGCAAGTATTTCAGCAGCGGAGAGCTACCCGCAAACGGAACCACCTGTGCCGCTGATTGTGTTGTTTCGATTCCTTTCAAGTCTTGCCGGGTCTTACAGAGTAGATTAAGAACAGGGGCCTGGGGACTCCCCTTCTTCAAGGGGAACATAATTAGCTTCTTGAATCTTGATTGTGGAGATGGCTCAGCGCCCTTGCTGATTTTGTATGTTAGGTACCAGTTGCTATGTGGCAAGAACCTGCCACGGCAGGCATGGATACTTGTACTCTTTCCTCGAGCGTTGTTGCCCGCCATGGTCAGGAGGGCACTTCCATTCCTCCACTTTGTTAACAGCTGAACTCACCGTCCTTTCCAATTCTCTGTCCATTTGGTTCGGCATTTGTCATGGGCCAATTTGACCCACCCTTCATTTTCTGTCATGCCCACATCTCTCGGCAGCACATCTCAAGGCATATCATCACTCGCAGACGAAAGCACCACAGTCCGGCAAGTCATCCCTATATTATTGCAGACCGTCACACACCATGTGCGCCAACGGCTTTCAAGCCAACCACCACCACCACCACCACCATGAGGAGCATGAGGATGAGCATGACCAGGTCGTCATCCAAGACCTCGTGGAGCGAATCCTGCTGCAGGACAGCCTCATCCAAGCGCAGAGCAGCCTCCTCCAAAACCAGCAAGAGCGCATTCGACTTGGTTTCGACTCGCTCCACAAGACTTGGCGAGACGAGATCGGTCAGCTTCGAGTCCTGTTGGCTGTTTACATTGTCACGGCTACGCTGGCGTTGGCTTTGCCCATGCTCCTTCCGTGCCAACAAATTTCAGGGGTAATACCTCTGTCCGCGACGCGGTTTGTCCCCACGACGCCACCACCGCCGTCGTCACCTATCCTACGCTAGTCACCGACTTCTTCTGGCTTGAAAGCCTGATGATCGTTTACGCTCACCTCAGCCTGGTTGTTATGGTATTTGGATTCTTCAAATACCCCCAGCGACCCACCACGGCCTTTGGACTCAAAGCTGCAGTGGACGCCGTTTTGCTCCCCCCTCATATCGGCTCTCATTTGGCGGCTGTCGCTCTGCGGCGTCATATCGTGGTTGAAATGGACGACTCTCGCAGTTCACAGCGTTCAGTTGACAGCCTTCACTGGTTATGCCATCATGTACCAAATCATGTCCCCCCACTGGCAGCATACTTGAAACAATGTTGGTATGTCAATCCTTTCTCCTTAATTACAAACTACCTACGTGTTCATTGTTCTTCCCTGACAGCGTATTCCGTACCTCCTACCACTATCATCATCCCACCAGCCCATGGTACATCTCGTCTCCCGGTTGATCACCTCGTCAGCTCCCTCCTCCTCCCACAACGGGCGTCCCCCATTACCAAAACTTCTACTGACATTATTACCACCATTCAAACTCCCTCTGCTGCCGCCGTCAACCACCAACGTTGCCATCCCCGCAATCGAGACCGGCTCGTGGGGGAGGACATCTTGGTCACGCCGCAGTATTCGCATGACAGCAGCAGCTAGGATCATCATTCCCAATAGAACCTGCAGCGCAATTTTTGGACCTGCATTTTGTTGCAGTCGAGCCGTCGTTCCCGAGCCTTTACCTGCAACAGCCGTTTCCGGTTCGGGTGGCGGTGCCGGTGTTGATGTTGGTTCAATCCGTTTTTGGAGGCCCCATGGTATTGATGTCGATGGGGTGGGAATGGGCGTAAACGCGCGGCTTCGGCTTGGGAAGTCAAGAGTTATAGGCGTGTCAAGGGTAGGAACGCTAGTAGGGCCGACGCCTGGCGGTCTCGAGGTAGGAGAGGGCGCCAAGGAAAAAGACTCGGGCGGGCTAGCAGAGATATTTGGTGGTGGTGGCTCAACAGAGACGGTTTGGGAAGTCGGGGAAGCTGTTGATACTGATGCTGTTGGAGTTTGTGTAGTAGTTGTTATCGATAACGTGGTCTGGCTCCCATTACCACCAGCTGCTGCCGCCTTGTTCGTCCGCATCGCCCGTGAGATGGCGTGAGCCATGTAGCGTCCGTACACTCTCTGCGCCGCCTGCTTCATGCTATCAATGCTGTCGTCTCTTCGCCCGAGTCCCCCTGGCTGAACACAATTCTTTTCCAGCATCATTGCCTTGCCAAACGCATTCATTGGCCCAAAGCGGCTGCTGTTGCTGGCGCTGTTTGTCATGTATTCAATCATAGCGCTGACGAGAAAGTTGAAATCATAGTAGCCCCTCCAGTTTCCTGCCGCTGGATTTTGCAATAGTCGTGCGCTTGCCTCGTCTGTAACGGGCGGAAAGTCCTGGGATATTCTCAGCCCAGGATACGTGAGCCTCAAATCAGTTTCAATGTCCTGGACTTGCTGCCAGCACAGCAGCGTCTGCAGCTCGGCTTTGACGTTCAAGGCTCCGCTGGCGTTGGCACCATCCTTTGCTTTTTTATCCGCTGAAGTAACTCCCCATGTGATTCCCAGCGTGGGACATCCCCAGTTGCTATTGTTGCCGTTGCTGCTGATCACGTTTCCAGCCACTGTATTTTGAGAAGTGCTAGTGCCATTGCCGATATATCCAAAATTTGTGCTGGAACCACCGTCTCCGGTAGCAGTCCATTCCATGTAAAGCCCATTGCCAACTCTTGTCGAACTCCCGTCTGCTGCTGAAATAAAAAACTGTTGCTCCCATGCTGCTGCTGCTGCTGTTGCCGCTGCCACGTTGGTGGTGTTTCGGTTGTTGTCGTTTAAACTCGGCGGCGGGGTGTGGCATAGAGACCAGGGTACGAGGGTCGAAGCTTTCACCACCACCCTGTTCGGGTCGTTTATGTCTGCTGGCGCTGCTGCTGTGACGGTGTATTGGAGAGGAAGAGCCGTGCATTTGAGGACAGCGCGGGTGGCGGTTGCGCGGAACCAGAGCAGGTTTGGTGATGGCGTGGTGGTGATGCCTAAGGAGTTTATGTCGAAGCGAGGGAATGCAAGGCCGTCGTAGGTCCAGTCGGAACCATCCTTGTCGTCGGGGGCGGCGAAATCGTTGACACCGAAATTGGATTTGGACAGGTCAAATGTGTCGAGCTGGTTCATTGTGACGGGCGTCATGTGCACCACTGGGGCGACACTGTACAGGCCCGCGATGACAATGGTGAGAAACGCGGCGAAAAAGTTCCCCATCAAAATGGCCGAGAGGGCGAAGTGCTTGTTGGTAAGGGATGTGATCCAGACGCGCGGCCCGGATTTGGTGACATAGTTTAGCGATACTGATTCAGATTCTCTGGCGTTCTTAAGACAGGAAAAGGGGGATGTGATTGCCAAGTTTAGTCCCATCGCTGCGTACAAGCTCGAGAGTAGGACGGCGAGGGCGGCTGGAATGTAGTTGGCCAGTACCAAAGACGGGTTGTTTGGAGAGGTCTCGAGAAATCCAAGTTGTTTATTGGAGACCTGCTGGATGCCCTCGAGGATGGCGATGTAGATCACCGGGATGGCAATGGCGCATCCGAGGAACCAGTTGCTGCTTGCAGTAGCTCGCCACCATTGGATCGGTCGCTCGATAACTATTCGTCTCTCCTTCTCGGCGGCGATCAGGCTCGGGCTTTCGGGGCCACCGTTGATTGCCTCAACGCTGAGGTCTTCTCTACTTCTCGCCAAGCGGCTGACAAACGACGAGCTCTCAAGCGCTCGACAAATCTCCCCCCGAGAGCTGGATCCGAGCCCAGCCAAAGCCAAAGCGTTCCTAAGCTCGGGGCTGGTCGACAGGACCCCGGCCATGGCCAGGACTGATCCAGGTTCGTGGGCAACGACGTCCCGCGGCCTGGTGAACAGCACGGCGAGACCGATCATACTGAGCAGCGTGAAGCCGACGCACAGCGGACCAGTTGATGCACCTTTGACGTGTAGGCGGTTCTCAGTGGAGATCACACTGCTTCCCTCGTCTCCGAACGCCAACCCTTGCATTAACTTGTCCATCGAGACGGTGGTTGGCTCGAGAACCAAGAGCCCAGTCGAGAATATGGCTAGCAACAGTAAGACGAAATATCCAGCCATGGAGGCTACCGCGGGCCAATGCTTGTTATTAAAGGCCAGTCCGAAGCGCCGGAGGGGGTTCGGAGTAATGTAGTCGAGGAGCAATGATTTTTCGGCGGTTGCAGGCCCGCGTCGCAGCTCGTACCACGGCATCAAGGACCGAACACTGAGGTCTACCAGTCTCCAGAGACTCGCCAATACCACGAGGACTACAAGAGAGTCAAAGGTTAGCGGCGGTGAGTAACGAATGGCGAAACAAAGAGGGGGTGGGGGAAGGCCATACCAGCTGCTGGCCCGTACTTCCAAACACCGTTATACAAAGCACTGTGCTCGCTCAGGCCATTGTTCACCAAAGAAAAATGATACAGCAGCCCCGTTGTTAAGGCCAGAGCAGCAAAGACGGCGGTAAACGAAATCAGCGTAACAGCATGCAGCCACACAGGATTCCACATCATCGCACCTGTCTTTCTCCCTCTCGTAACCCTCATCCTTCTGTGACCTGGACTCCTCTTGAGAAGACAACTTTTCGCTGGTAGTTCTTTGCCTCCTCCTCTCCCTCCTCCACCAGCCGGTAGAGCTGTTATCTGCGTCTCAGAACCCATCTTGGCACCTTCGTTTTGGCGTAGTTGTTGCTGGTGCTGGTGCCACCGTTGCTGCCATATCTGCGGCGAGCGCGGGCTTGCGCTTTGTGATTGTTGTGGTTGCTGTTGCTGCTGCTGCTGCTGTTGTTGTTGTTGTTGTTGTTGTCGCAACACTTCGTAGGCGTTTTCCGTCTCGGCGTCAATGTACTGGTACATCCCTTGCCCTTGCCCCTGCCCTTGCCCCTGTGCTCCTCCGGGACTGCTCCGGCTAGAATAGCTCGGGCTAAGGGTGTGCATTGTCGAGACGGTGAACCGTCGCGGGGTATTGACGAGCTCGGAGACGGGGCTGACGTCGTCGTTACTATTAAGATTATTATTATTACTGGGGACGCGGAGAGTTGGTTTTGTTGCGGTTGTTGCTGTTGCTGGTACTGGCGGTATCTCCTGCTCCAAGTCGATCATGAGAGCCACGGCGGCCGAGGTGTCGGCGTTGAGGACGGAGAGCCCGGCAGTAGTCGATTGGCTCAGTCGAGAACCAGCGGAGCCCGCCGTGAGTGGTGATGAACTGACGCCGAGAAACGACGACCTTTCGGTTGGCGGTTCCGGCAGCGGCTTTTGTCGCCGCCGGCCAAGAGCCATTAGTCTTCGTGAAGCCCCTGGGGGTAATGCTTTTCTCCTGACCGCCGGTTCCATCGTGGGAATGATGTTTTGGCAACACCTGTCATATCATGGCTAGCTAGAATTGGACTTTGTTCAAGAAGCATGCATCAAAGATCAGAAAACAATCAGGATGCAAAGTAATTAGCAAAACCCAAGGTGGTTCTGGAATTTCAGACGGCCAGACAGCAGACCTGATGTAGGGCGGCACATTTTGACAAACTCCACACCCAACCTGCATGTTTGCACCTCGTTTGCTCCCGCTCACTCATCCACTGTAAGCAGTTGGGAGTTTTCGCTGAAAGGAGTCTTCCGGTTCTATATCTGGGAACAAACATGGCGCCGTGATTGGCTCCGTTGGGTGCCAAGCGTGGCGCTTCAGGGGCCTGCGCCGTACACCATACCTTGACTTCTTCCCAGCGAGGACGAGATGCCTGTCATCATCCACTAGCAGCCTAGCAAGCCCATGCTCAGCCTTAGGCAACCTCGGAGTTGGGCGGGCGGGGTGGCAGTTCGGGGGGCTCCGCAGTCCCATTCACTGTGTTTGCGCTGACGTTTGTTTACGTGTATCGAGATTCCATCCCATGGAAAGTGGGGCTCAGGGGGGGGGTATTTTACACGCTTTCAATGCTTTGCCCCCTCCACCAGTGACTCGGAGCCGATGCATATGTTTAACCTCCGGTAATATTTCCGTCTTGTCTTCCAATTCCTCCGTATTTCCAAGATCTAAAATGCTAACACGCCAGGGACAGTCTGGCCTACTGGCGTCCGGGCTCTTTTTCATGATGTCAACACTCTTCTCGGCGCTGCTGATCCAATGCTACGAGTGGACCCCTGGCTTTCCTGCCACCTTCTCAGTTCTCCCAGGTTGACCTGGCCGATTATGTTCCCCCTCTGCGTCTTCAGCTCCGTCATGCTCATTTGGTGTCTCTCGTGCGTATACAGCCGTGCCCGCATCTCTCTCTCTGCCGTCAACCGGTCTTCTTCATATAAATTTTCTCGCTGCAGCTGGTTCTTGCGTTGGGCGAACGCGTAGTCTTGGATCTTTCGCCGCCCTTCAAAGTCCAAGTGCTGCCGATTAAAGGTTTCTTTCTCGTCCCACCGCTGCCGGTGCGAGCCCTGCATGTGCGCGATTGTTTGCATGTGACGCCGATCACTGAAATCGATGTCCTGCACTTGTCTATGCTCGCGAACCCTGCTTGCGAGTACCTCAGTTTCGACGTGCTCAAAAAGACCCTGCTCGTGTACCCGCTGCCGGAATTGCATGTCTGCGTCTCGTTTTTGCGAGCTCATGGACAAATCATCGTTGTGATGCTGCCACCGAATGCCAGAGTGCAAGTTGGCTTCGCGGGTTTTTATCTGAGCGTCGCTGTGGTGCTCGAGGCCTCGGAGTCTCAGCTGTTGGCGTGTGAGTTCTTCGCGATGCCTGATATCTCTGTCATGGTGCTCGTCCTGGATGTGGCCAACATTCTTGGCTCTCTCCATCTCGCGACGCAAGTAGCTGGCGTGTTCTTCCTCAATCTCTTGGATCCGTCGCTCTCTGGCTCGGCGCTCTCGTTCAAACTCTAGGATCTCTTCCGGAAGTCCAACTGCGTCTGGAGGTTGAATCTCTTCCAGGCTGGCGTAGAAGCGATCCTCTCCTCCATGGTCCTTCAGGATTTGCAACAGGCCATCAGACTGGGGCCCAATTAAAATGCCTTTAGACACGTACATGGTAGGAGAGTAGTGGAAGACCCCCTGTTGGAAGACATTTTCCTGGCTGTTCAGTGTCCGGTATAACAGTCGGTCCAAGAGCATTCTGGTCATGGATTCGTTGTCTTGGTTGTCGAGCGCCAGAAAAACCACCGTTTTGCCATGGACCTTGAAAAGGGGACTTGCATCTGCAGCGCAAAGAATTTCCAGCGCTTCTTCTGCAACTGTAATGTCACCAATGGTAGCATTGCGAGCCATCTCGCCCAGAGCAGTGCGGCCTTCATGCTTGGCCGACCTGTAATTAGCATCGTGGCCATTATTTATCAGCGTCTGCATTGTTTCTAAATGAAAGCCCCGAGACGCTTCGTGAAGGCTTCCATCGTTCGCGCAAGGCTTATGCTGGAGCAAGAGGGTCACAAGTTCGACATGCCCGAGACGAGCCGCAAAAAATAGTGCAGATCGTCCAATGACATCCCTGGCTGCAATCTTTGCGCCTGCATCCAGGAGGCTCTGTACGATTCTAAGCCTCCCAGACCGCGCAGCCAACAACAGGGGCGTGGCTCGTGTTCTTGGGGTCGTATACGACACGCTTGCTGTTTGAATATTAGCAGCTGCAATAACCAGCTCGACACGGACAGATGAGCTCACCACCGTGGCAAATCAACGACTCGATGACCGCGGAGCTGATCATGGTGTCTGGTTGCAAAAGAGCCCACAAAAGAACCGACACCGGTTCCGGCTCCTGGTTAACGTCTCTGCCCTCTCTGTCCTTGATAGCCTCGTCACAGTAGACTCGAGATTCAACGGTCGATTCCAAGAGGCATCCAGCATCTATCAAACTGGCAATCAAAGCTACCGAGTCGGGATACGATGTGAGACAGAGCAGGATTGGTGGTAGCATGCCTGGCAGAGCCTGATTGACGTCGGGGACTGTAGTCCTCTGGTCGGCAAAAACGTCAATCAGCTGCAAAAGCATTTCTTCTTCATGCTTTGCCATGATAGCGGTCGAAAGGGCTAGTGTCGCAGTCATCAAAGTTGCCCCGTGCCTCAAGAGGTGGGAAAGAATGAACGGATCGCCGCGTTCTGCCGCGATCCCGACCCCTTTGCCGTTGTCATAATTAACGTCGGCATTGGCGTCGAGAAATAAATGAAGCAAAATATCGGCCAAATCGCTTTGAGTTTCCTGACAGGCCAGTTGATCAATGGCTTCCACCATTGCATTATCAACCACTTGGCCTGATGCCCCGCATCGAAGGAGAAGTTGAATTAGCTCAACATGTTCAGGGGCAATCCACTGCCTTCCTCTGGCAGTGATTACGGCAAGGGCCTGTGTAAAAACACCTTCGTTGGGCCCTGAACGTTCTGACAGGACATGAAGTGTGTTTTGATCGAGGTTATAAGCGGCATGCTTGATGCAGACGCCATCTTCGTGTGTTGGCTCTGCTCCAGCCTCCAGAAGAATGGTGACAAGATTTAGGTCCGTGTCGGGCTCAAGGACAGCATGCTTCAATGATGTGTTGAGATGTTCGCGCTGCAACTTCCCAAGAAGGCTCTCAAAAATGAGTTTTCTTTCCGGCCTGTGGGCTTTTAGGGCTTCCATGACAGCAGTGAAAAGGGTATTGTATGCCAGGTCTTGACCAAGGAGCAACGGAAACATGGCTGGCACAAAGTTACGAATGGCAAAGATAAAAATCTCCCCATTGTTGTAGTTCACGGATGCTCGTGTAAGCAGCAACTGGATGAGACCTCTGTCCACACAAGATGTTAGTGGGAGTCGATTGATGGGGTGGCAGTTTGGCACAAGCACTTACGCGTTCGCGTGTGGGTTCTTGAAAGCATCAACTAAAGCCTTTCCAACAGGCTCTTCGCTAATCTGAGTGCGAAGAAGCGCCTCCACAAGTGTCTGTCTTTGATGCTCGTCGGGACTGTTTAGTGCCCACGGCAAAGCAGCACCGACTGAGTCAGGGGAAGGTTGTTTGGCAAGAATCTCTTCCGCTAGCTCAGTGCAAGAAGATCGTATAGCAACACGAAGAGCCTCCCCCTGCCCGTGATTAACGTCTGCTTTCCCTTCATTGAGGAGGAGTCTGAACAGTCTTCTGTCCATGTCCTTCTCAGTGCTTGTTTTGTGAGCATGGGCGTCATCAGCAGTTACCCATTGAATCACCTTGACCAGCGCTGCCGCGGTGCAATTCCCCTTAGCACCTGCACCTATAAGGAGTCTGGTGATCTCATGCCGTAGTTGTGTGTCGTCGACATTGATTGCTTCGGAGATGGCAGCCGTGAGACTTGTTGGTGATGGACTGAACTCAAGGAGTTTAATAAAGACATCGATCCTCGCATCCCGGATTGACTCAACGATTGCAGCAGCTTCGTACTGCGCTGGTGGCTTCGTAAAACGTAGAATGATGTCAAGCAGTGGAACACGTCTCCTTTTGACAGCCTCCACCAACCCCTCTGAGGAGAGATGTATTGTCTCCGGGCCGGCTGCACCTGATGACAGACACATCTCCAGAATGTCATGCTCCGACTGCTTGTCTTGCTCGCCCATTGTCTCCTGAACCCTGCCGACCGCAGCGTCGAGGGATCTGGGCGAGGGTCGAATGGGGCCGTAAATCAACGCACCGACCAGGTCCGGGCGGCAAGACTCGACAGCACCGACTAAGGCGGCACCATCTTCGTGGTTTACATCTGCCCAGTATTTCAGCAGGAGTGTCGTAATGTCGAGTGAGCCGTTTTTTACGGCGATACGCAGCCCAGACGAACGACAGTTGAGACAGGGAAGTCGATGGCCAGACAAGAGGACTTGGAGAAGGGATATTTGGTCTCGAGACACGGCATTCCGGAAGTCATCGTGGAGGCTGACAGGGCTGGCACCATGGTCTACTAGTGCCTGAAGAACGGCGAGGTCTTCCCTGACGATGGCGTGGTGGAGGACAGCATCGAGATTCTCTTGGTCCGCATGGCCGGCAAGCAAATGGACGGTGTCGGACCGGGATCGAATGGTAGCTCGTAGAAGGAGGTCGCTGCGCTGACCCTTGTGCTGTCTTCGTATAATCTTGCTCCATGCGCCCGAACTCCTCCGGCGGGAGAAGTTTACATCCGCCCCGAGGGCAACAAGGGCCCTGATGATGCCGACTGGTTCGTCCCGCTCGACAGCTTCGGCCAAGACGTGATTCACCTCCTCGTAGGTGAAGACATCTGTAGCCCAGAAAGAAAACGGGGAGGAAAGACAGGCGAGGGGTTGATCGCTGGCGCGGAGAACTCGGTGGGCTTGCAAGAGACGCTTCGCCTGCTCGGTTTCGTAGTCCATGTCGTCGCTGGAGGCCAGGAGGCGGCTCGCTGAACTTGGAATTAAGCGCGGCGAAGCGCAAAAGTGAAGGAGAACGAAGGGGACAAACGAACATGGTCCTGGTTGCCCAAGTGGTCAAGGGAATTCGTGGCATTTTGAGATCGAGGCCTGTTTAACCCAACTTGAAGTACACTACCCCAGCACCAACTTCACTTTACAAGCGACACAGCAGCGGCTGTCGCCTTGCAGCAAAACAGCCGCGGTCCCGACAAGTTTCATGGCCGACAGGAGGCTATCACAAAAGAGGCATAAACGTTTGTGACAGAAAAAATGGAGAGAGAGGCCTGCAAATGGGGGCAGGGCAATGCGTGGTGCAAGGGTCTGATGACTTTCGGGTCCAGACTTTTGGGTTGGCGTGGAGGATCGGCCGGCTTGCCAGGATGAGCAATGGAAGTTGCTGGGAAGACGTGAGCGACTTGTTGGTGGCGCGCCTTGCATCAATAGGCGCCCAGGCGCTGGTTCTCACTGGCTCCCCTGCAGAGCCTCCAAAACACCACCAAGAAGCCTGCAGCCCCCCTGGCCGCATGGCGGTAAATTCGCCCAGTGCTGGTGCGCCGATAAGCGCCGAAAACAACCCTCAACTGCATCCTGCAAACCTCATCAGCTTGCTGTCCACATACGCAGTGCCATGGATGATGGAACCCATTTTAGGCGGCCAGCAAGCCCGATCTCGAACCAACGCAGGTCGTATGGACAGGGCCTAGCCTGAACTGCCATGCCATGTCCAGCATATCAGCAACCCTCGGTCAAACCCGGTTCGATAAGGTAGGTTGTGGGGATTCGGTTGCGATTCGGTTTGGAGTCCAGGGTGTGGCAGGATTCCTCCAGGGGCTGCCCAACTTCGATAGTCGGTTGGTGGGAAATCCTACCACGGTCAAAAGCAGCTAAGCTACCCTGATCCCCTGGGTTCGGCTGCGAGGGGCTCTTGCCGCGCTGCGAAGAAGTGGTTCCTTCCTTCTCGTGGCAGACACCCACTTGGCTGGTCCTGGCTTCGACTGCAGACGCCGAAGTGCAGGATTAAGGGGACCTTCGCTCCTTCCTTAACTTCAGATCTTTCTAAGCAATCACGAACAAGCCAGGCAGTCACAATCATTGCTTGATCAAGTGCGATGAAAGCTTTCGTTTGCTGCTTCTTAGCAGTCGTCTAATCCTTCCTCCACTTCTTCCTGATCTTGGGCCCATGGGCCATGCATCTACCTCTACCACCTGCATAAGGCCCATCTCCCCACCTTCCCGACCTGAAGCCACCTCGGGAACTCCAAATGTCCTTCTTCGTTGGCCTGCCCCGATCACGGTGCCAGGATTCCTCTTGCCAGTGGTTGGTGCCTTCTGCAGGCAGAACACACCCAACTCAGTGGGTGCTTCTTAAACCCTTGCCATTGGCGAAGAGAGCAGCACACACAGCAAGCGCTGCGACAGCCGTCGACGTGGCAAACGAGTAGCGCAGCCCATCGTAGTACACGAGCCGTGCCTTGAGCTGCAGATCGTGCGGCAGTGTCTTGATTGCGGACACCGAGTGTCGGATTTCGTCAACATTCTGGAATTTCCAAGTCAGCATCGTCTCGCGTTTTTGATTTTGTCTTTTTCCCTCGTCTCCACTTTCTCAGCCACGCAAAAAAGAAAATTGGCATACTCTCCATTTCTCGCCTAGGGCATCCGGAAGCTGGATGCTGAGCGTAGTTTGCACTATGGCAGAGGTGATGGCAACTCCATACACTGTCCCCAACGACCTGATCAGATACACTGTCGATGAGGAGACGGCGTGATCTGCCATTGGGTCAGCACCTCAACAAGTTTGTCAAACATCAATACGGTCATAGCCCACCTGCGTGATCAAACGTCGCAAGCGAGGTAAACAAAATCCCCGGATAGGCAATCCCGTGCCCAAGATTTGCTGGAAACGTGTAGACAAAGTATTTCCAAGTCGAATCTTCAAACCCAATGGATGTCACCAAGGCGTTGCCAAAGACCATGAGAAGGGCCCCAGTACGAACGAGGGGAATCAGCCTTCCGAAACGTGACATGATGACACCGGCGATGAGCGCACCGATCAGCGTGGCTGGCGACGGAATGGCCAGCCGCATTCCCGCAGTGGTTGCAGAATCCTGCAAGATAACCTGGAAGAACAGCGGAAGGTTAAAGAAATACTGCAGACATGTTAGTCATCTCTACATATGCATGGGCCGACCCTGCTCACCGCATACGCCGACAATCCTACACAGACGTTGGCAACCTGCGTAAAGACCGGCAGCCTCCCGTGCAGCAGCCGTAGCGGGATCACTGGTATGGCGCTTGTTCTCGCCTCCACCAGTAGAAAGAAAGCGAGGAGAGCAAGGCTTCCCACCAACGAGCTTATCACCCATGGACTTCTCCACGGGAGCTCGTTGCCCCCAAGACTCAGACCGACGAGCTGCATCGAGATGGCGACCACGAGCAAAAGAGCGCCGGAGAAGTCAACCCCCCCAAACATCCCTGACTCCCCTGCCCAGATGAAAGCCACCCGAAGGATTCCTGATTACCAAGGCTCCCACAAGAAGCGCAAATGCCGAGATGGGCACTTGCAGGAGGAAGCACCACCTCCAGCCAATACCGTCAGCTATAGAGCCGCCAAATGAGGCTCCACAGACAGCTCCGAACCCAAACATGACATTCTGCAATGCCTGATACATGCCGCGCTTGCTGAAATGGATCATGTTCGAATTCACAATGGTTGCCTCACAAAGCTGTCAGCACGAAGCATTCTAGCACACGGCCACTCCAACAATCATGCGTACCTATTGTCATCAGCCCTCCCCCGCCGAATCCTGCCAAGGCTCGCATGCAGTTCAGCAAAACAATGTCCTGCGCGACGCCACAGCCGAGACATCCAAGAGCGAAAGTCGCCGTCGAGATGAAGAAACACACACGGCGGCCAGAAATGTCCGGCACTCTACCGTACAGCGGCTGGAATGCGGTGCTTGTGACTAAATACGACGTTGTCAGCCACGACGCCGTGTTTGCAGCATCAAACTCGGAACTGATGACTGCATATGTGGCGGCTGTGATGGTCCCGTCGAAGTCGTAAAGGAAGACATTCGACATGATGGCCACTTGAATCCAAACGAACCTTCTCGGCGGCTTCCACGACGCCTCCTCAAGGGCCTGCAGCAGCGGTTGATCCTCTCGGGGAAGCCTGTCTGAAGGACGAGACGGATGCCCATTTCCGCGATGAGAGGCGTCGGTGCCTTCTTCAATTGAGACCGTCATTTTTGCTGTGAGACCTAGGAAGAGAAACCACATCGCCGATGAAGTCAAGATAAGGTCGTTCTCAGACGGGTGAGGGAATCGGCGCTTAGGAGGGAGTTCCACAAGGTGCTAGGGGCCCTCTTCCGCCAGTCTTTTGGCCTAGTCAATCTAGGCAAGTTTTTTTACTCCTCTTTGATCAGCGAGGACTCATCATTGGGCGTTTACAGCCCATAAATGCTTAGCCCCGCTACGGCGATACCCCTAACCCCTGAGCACACCAACCCGGATAGCGAAGCTACGCCAGAGCAGGGACAAGTTCTCCAGCCACCGCCGGCAGTTACAACCCTTCCTTACTAGCAAAGTAATATAAGAGCTGCCATTACGTCAGGTTCTGGCTCCGCAGCCGGAAGTACCCCCACAAAGTCACCCTGCCCTCCTCCATTGGCCCAAGAAACAAAGAATCTCGGCAGGACACCTGCATTAGAACTAGCACAATGGACCAACGAGCAGTCAACACGACCTCTAATGGCCCAATTCCGATGGCTTGTGGTGTGCCTGGTGTATCTTTGGGTGTTTCATCAAGCGTTTACGCCTATTAGAAAACAATCGCCACGCCCATTGGACTCCCGACTTTCAGAATTCGGTCCTGGGCGGGATTATCAGCAGGAAGGGAGCAAATAAACCACTCACCGTTGAGGAAGTATTTCAGAGGTGGAAACGGTGTGTCGTCAGCGCAGCTTCTCGGCGGGGCTCGTGGGATAGCAGTGGGAACGCTTGATGCTGATGGGCTCAAGACCTTCATGATGCCTTTAATCTGCAGCATAACGCAAGTTCTACGGCCAATGTTTGGATACACCTGATGGCAATGCGTTCTTTGGTTTCCAATTGGGTTGGTCTCGTCACCCCAACTGGTCTTGACGTTCGATTTGGTAAACGAGTCTTTGAAGCAAAGCGGCCCAAGTCTCACATAATTAAGTATTACTTCTTTGTTCCCACAACTTTGTAGAAATCTTATCACAACAAGCATACATTCAAACGTCAAAATCCATTATATTTCAATATCATCTAGTGGAGGAATTCGGAAAAGTGTTCATATTCTAGGGTTGTTGACTGCACCAAGGTGAATGTACATAACATTGGAAGGAATGGAGACGACGGTATCTGACGCTGCTCGCTCAGTCACCCACCCATTCCCACGATGAAAGCCGCAGTTCACATTGCCGCAGCTGGTGCGCTGCTCGACAGTCTTGCTTCTGCCGACTGACAGTTCAAGTCTCGGTCCGACCTTGCGCCTCCCCGGCTGAACATCACCATCCCCACGACCAAGGACGTCGAACCGGGTACCTGTTCGTGGCACCCTTCGCCGGGTTTCCCGACACGCCGACGGAGCAGCACGGCCCGCTCCAGGCAGGCCCGTACATTTTCGGCAACAAGGGCGACCTGGTGTGGTCCGCCTACGGCATCTACTCGATCTGGGCGACCAACTTCCAGACCGCGCGCTGGAAGGGCAAGGACGTCCTCTTCAGCTTCGAGGGTGACCAAATCCGGGCTATGGCTACGGCCATGGCCACATCACCATCATGGACTAGCACTACGAGACGATCCACGAACTGCGCGCCGGCAACCACAAGCTGGTCGACAAGCACGAGTTCCATGTCGTCAACGAGGAGACTGGGCTGATCCAGATCTATCAGCCGGTTGCGAGGGACTTGGCGGCTTGGGGAGCTAGTCCCGAGCAACAGTGGATTGTCAATGCTATCATCCAAAGTCTGTCTGTCATCCACCCAAGGGCGCCGTGGGGAACTACCTCATCTCCGCGCGCGACGCCTGTGCCGTGCACAAGATCAACGGCACCAACGGGTCCATCATCTGGCGGCTCAACGGCAAGAAGAGTGATTTCGCCGTTCCTAAGAACGCGCAATTCTGCTTCCAGCACCACGAGCGCTGGCTTCACTCCCCCTCCTACCACGACAACATCGAGATTATTAGTCTCTACGATAACTCTGCACATGGCAGCGAGCACGGCACCGGCCGCGAAGTGCACACCGCGCCAGCGAGCAGCGGCAAGATCCTCAAGCTCAACACCACCTCGTGGACTGCCGAGCTCGTGCAGGGGTATTACCCTCCTAAGGGATACAACCTGCTCTCCAAATCGCAGGGCTCGACGCAGGTTTTGCCTGGAGGAAACGTGCTCGTGAACTGGGGCTCCGAGGGAGCCGTGACAGAGTATACCCCCGACAGGACAGCCATTTTTCACGCCTACATGAACAGCGGGGGCCTCCTCGGCGCGGGCGTGGAAAACTACTGCGCGTTTCGGTTCAACTGGACGGGGTTTCCCAGCGAAGAGCCGGCGATTGTGGCGCTGGCGAGCGCAGATGGGAGAGGCACGACACTGTATGTCAGCTGGAAATGGCGACACCGAGACGGCGGCTTGGCGGTTCTTTCAAGTCATTGACGACGACGACGACGACGATGACGACGACGAGTACTACGGGTCTCATCGTGCGTTTCTGGGCGAGGCGGAACGGGTTGGTTTTGAGACCGAGTTGTTTGTCCCGCGTGAGTCGGGCAGGTTGGTCGCTCGTGGGCGGGACGAGGAGGGGATCAAGGTCGTCGCGGCCGAGGCGGTCGATGCGCGTGGCAGGGTGCTTCGTGTGACGGGCGAGGTGCTGGTCGAGCCCAAAGTTCTTCCTGTGCGCAAAGGTAAGAAGGCAGAGGGTGGTCAGCAGGGTCAGAGGGTGCTTGTCGAAGAGGGGAAGCAAACGACTGCCGCAAACCGCTGGGAAGAATGGGCGATCCTCAAGTTCCTCCACATGGATCGAGATCTGTGAAAAACAAGAGGCGAGTTGGATCGCGATGTTGGGCAGCTGAGTTTGCTTGTTTCAAGTGACAATCTCGTGGGCTCGTGGAGTCATCGGAGGTTGAGAGTTGGAGGGGCGACAACGGAGAGTTGGAACGTGGAGGGTAGTGGGGGTTTGTTGGTTTGTTTGCCAGTCTGTCTTTTCTGCTGCTCGAATTATTTTTGGTTGAGTTTTATCTGATTTCTGCCTTGGACTGCGCCCGGTGTCGCAAGTATTGCCACTCGCTCGTGTCCAATATTAGTGTCCTTCCAGGGAGCACCGTCACAGGTGGTCAAAATGGGTGGCACAAGATGATCACACTCTTTTTATCACATACGTTGGAATGATGATGCAGAATTGCAGATAGGGTCAAATACGTGTATTCGGGGTTTTAAAGGCTCTGGCCGGCAGAAATAGGCACCTTGTATAGCACTTGGACGCATCCCGCGTCGGTTAAGGGATAGGTGTTGAAGGGAGGGCGTCCAGCGCTTCTCTATGCCTCATGACAGGTAGAAGTCGCCTTGACACAGAGAACAAAAGCCGGCTCTGGTTCTACAGGTCTGTGGTAAGGGAGTCAACCATCGAATCAAGGAAGCTCAAACTTTGCAGACAGTGCCAAACTTTGCATACACCCTCGCTCTTACGGGCAGCCCAGCCACCCATAACAAAATGAAATCACGAGCCCAAGAAGTCCAACTTCAACGCCCAAAGAATGCTGCCCAAGCGACGTTCTCAGCTGCAGCAAGCAGCTTACTCCGATGCAATGCACTCAAACGTGACGAGGTCGCCACTGTCAGGTGAGTCGGAGCCTGAAGGCCAGTGAACCGTAAGCTGGCGCCCATGAATACGGGAGGTCTCACCCCCGCCCCTGGAGATGGTGAGCTGGCATGTAGTGTTGCAAGGTAGCAGGGCAGCGTAATCGTCAGCGCTGGCAGTAGTCGTGGGAGGCGAATCTGGCAGAGTGAACTCAACCGAAGCTTCGCTCCCAAGAACATGGAACGTCGTGCCCCCGGCTGTGGTGATGGCGACCTGGCACGTGCCACTGTGTGTGGCATCGGCCAAAGTGAGGCTGGCCACGGCCAGCGTGACGGCAAGGGTGAAGACGAGGCGCGCGATGGTAGTCATTGAGAATGATGTGTGATCTAAGACGATGATTCAAAAACACAAAATCATGGCATGGCCCGGCTTTGATACAGAGTGTTGGAAGTTTGCAAACAGCTGATAAGGCCATTGTTCTTGAAAACAAGCTATTCGAAATAAAAAGAATGAAGCGAGTATTGGTAGAAAATAACGCCTGTTTGGGGTTTAGACTACGCTAGTGCAAAATGCCAAAAAAAAAACGACTGTGCAAAGAAGACTGGAGAGTAGACAGATACACGAACAGATGAAATCCAGGGGCAACCATTCCCCCTCCATTGCCTTGGCGCAAGATATGATGCCCAACTGGTCAAAGTGCATGGCGAAAGAAGGTGTAAGGCAATGTCCCTTCCGCACACTCAGGAACCACATCCTTCAAATCAGCATACAACCCCCTCATAAAATCACTTTCAACTGGATGACTGTGTCTGAGGCTTCCCTTTATTTTGAATTCCCCCCCGCCGCCTTTCAAGTTCGGCGTTCCACATGGCTGCTCACGACCTTGGCTTGCATCCGCCGTGAGGAATAACGAGGGGGTTGACGGCAACGGCGAAATCTCTGAGTCCTGGGGCAGGCATGAGTTGGGGTGACATTGGATTACGATTGGTGTGTCGGGTCGCTTCTACTCATCAACGATCTCATGTCCCATTCTTTCACACTAAACACACCATCTCATTCGAGACTGCAGTCCCTGATATTCAACAGTGTCCCGCACCTGCACTATGCCAAGCGGTGATATGTGAGGGGTTCAGTCATGAGACTCGGGGTTGAGTTCACCTTGTTTCAGGTCGCTCGTTGTCACGCGTGTTTGCCTCCACGGTCCGGAACGCTAAGAGTGTTGGTACATAAGACCGACAAACCCGTGGGAGCGTTTGCCGGAGAGCCCGCCTCTTTAAAAGAGAGCCCCAGTTCCCGTCCTGCACACACCAAATCTTTGTCCTCTTTTCAAAGCGCCTAGAGCCCGCATTTCAAGAGAGGCACATAAGGTACCTCGCCATCAACTCGGGTGTTGCGCCATCGACGTCTCTCTTGGACTTGAGATTCCTTCGCCCAGTCACCCCACATCCACGCTCCCCCGTCAATTGACAATATGTACAATGGTAAGGAGCCGAGAGATGCGCGGAGACACGCTCGTGCTGTCATTTGCGCTTGCTATGCCTTGCTTTTTGGTCTTGCGGCCGCTGGTATTGTGCTGGCCGCCGTGGTTTGGACCATGGGTCCCGGTGGTCAACTGGTCGCAACTAGCATCATACAGAGCCTTGTAGTTATGGCTGTGAGTTTTTTTCTACTTTGTAGTCTCCTCCACTCATAATCTCGTTGCCTTGCGAGGTACCACGGAATTCTCGTGGCGCTTCCCGAGTCAAGACCTACTCACCTTCTGACCGCCATGGCCGCGAACGTATTACTAACAATAGCCGATAGTCATTCAACACCTTTACCTATCTCGTCTTACATATTATGGCGGCGAAAAAAGCCGACACGTTTACTCCGCGTGATTTAGAACAGGCTCTCCATCGTGCCGTCGCAGACAGATATTTGACACCAGGCCGCAAGGAAACAATCGAGAAAGAATTCCGACACAAGCTGTGCACGCGCGCCCAGTTTTGCGCTTGGCAGATGACGATTTCATGGTGCCCGGCCATTATAGCTGTGGGCATGATGGCCGGGTTGACCTGGAACACAGGAGCAATAGGGGCTTTCAAGGCCGAGGTTGGCGTCTGCGCGTCGGCCCTGGCCATTGCGGCATTCATGCTCTATAATGTCTCGGAAGCCACCTTCCCATATGACTTGCCCGCCAGGAGTTTATCAAAGGCTAGCAGGGCGGCATGGGAAGCTTCCAGAGAAGGCGGTGAGTTCCATTCCGTCATTCCCTGACGAGGGGACTGGTTATTAGTCAACACCCCGAAGACACTCGTAGTCATCGAGGGCCTAGCTGCAGTCATCGTGAAAATAGTCACTAGTCTAATCATGAGTATACCATCGCCAACTGTAGGCCCAGGCAGCAGAGGATCACCGTCGTTAGAGTCCACGGACATTAACGAAAGGCCACGCCCTCCACCAAGTTCTGCGAGTCGTGCAGCACGTTGACTATCTGGCCAAGCCCTGGCCCGCGAACGCCTGAGGAACATGTAAGCCCGCATATGTTTCCCAGGGCCCTCATTCCCGATTTGATCTACTAACTGTGGAGTTCAAGTGACCCGAACCCTGTTTACCGACAACTACAAGAAACCCCATCCGGGAACTATGAGAGGGACTTGGAGTCTGATGACCACAATTATAAGCCCAGCCCTCCTCAGCCTCTACCGAGTCACTATCCCCCCCCTCCTTCACCGCGTCACCTACCACGTTCTACAAGTTCTCCATTGTAATCTAGGAGTCCCCCGCCATGCCCTATGGATCCCCCACCTCCCCCACCGCCCGCCCACCACGTTCTATCAGCTCCCGATTACGTTCTTCAGGGCGCCCACCACCCAGTTCACACCGTAAGCCTCGCCGAACACCATATCCACCAGATGAACCACCTCATGGGAGCGACTTCCGACCATTCAACCCAGCCCCGATCCGCGATAGGTAGATCCGGATAGGTTTCCCAGGGCCCTTGTTCCCGATTCCCCGCGCCATGATCTAGAATAATACCTAACTGTGGAATTCAAGTGTCCCGAACCATGATTCCCTGCAACCACAATAAGCCTCATCCGGGAACGGGTATCCGAGGGCCTCGGAGCCTGATGACCACAATGATGAGCTAACCCTAGTCTACGGTGTCGGGACCCGGAGTCTGAGGACTACTGGAATGATGAGCCAACCCGGGGCTCGGGGTCTGGTGGCTACTGGGATGGGCTAACCCTACGGTTTGGGGACACTGAAACTGGTCCGCCTTCGCGGCCACCTGGCGGTTAGCCTAACCCCACAGTCTTCGCTATACATTTCCTACATAAATACTAATAGTCTCCAATAGGAGGCGAGTACAACAATGAGCAGGCATTGGTGACATGGATGCGGATGCGACCAGGAACAGTACACTCAGTGTCAGATTCTTCGACTGCTTCCATGTATTCTGCGAGAAGTGGACGACTTCACGGATCAGTTTCTCCCGAAGTGCCCTGAACCTGCCGTATATTCTCCCGCCCCAGATAAGATACATATCACACACAAGACAGACTCAAAGCCCCCTCGGCAGACGGGAGATATACCTAGTCACTGGGCATTCCAATTCAGTCAAGGAAACATGGGGGGAGGGAAGGAGGGTGGTCGAATTCCCCCTCAAACTGGCGCGCCCGCCGCGCCCCACCGTCGTTTGAGATCAAGGGTGTGTCGGGGCCAGAAAGTCCGATCAAGAATTTTCATTTTACCAATACCCTTTTCAGCATCTTTCGTTTACTTGCGGTGGATTGTCACTTTAGGTTTCTCTCCACTCTCTTTCGGGTTCCACCTTTCTTTTTCTCTCTTTTTTTTTTTTTTGGTTTTGTTTCTTTTTTTCTCCTTTTTCTTTTTATTGCACTTGTTGCTCAATATCAATTGCTTTTGGATGAGCATCCTAGGGTGCCTTGGCATAGACGGACACACAGCACACCCGCAGGAAACATATCAGTACCCCGTGGAGGTATTTGCAGGAGATTGGCTCAACCCACTTGGAAAGGTAGCGATGATAAAATAATGCATTGCTTTATTTCTATTATTCTTTGATACTGGTACGATTCATTTAATTAGGTATTTTACTTGCCTGGAGTGACAAGCCCCCATTGGTAATGTTAGGGTTGTATATGCACGATAAAAAAGAGGAGCAACAAATCCACGGGTCGCACCTTCCTCAAAATGCCCAATTGCCCACAAAACAAAAGGGACAAATAAAAGGAGGCGATGATAGCCATCTCTGCTCACCACCACCATGACTAGTTACGATCTGTAACGTTCTGTTTCGGATACGGGGAGTCGAACCCCGGGCTGCTGAGTGAGAGTCAGCGATGTTACCGCTACACCGTACCCGATGACCATTCAGAGAGCTGAGTGGAGATGTTTGTTGACGAGAGCCTAGCAGAGCGGGTACATGTACAAGAAGAGCTGCGCGGGAAAAGATGGGTGTGGGTTTTGCTGCTCAGAGTTTGGACGGAGAACATTGCGTGCGTGGGGTGGTGATGAGATGAGAGTTGTCGAGCTGTCTGGCTGGGATCGTCTGGCTGCTGGGGCTGCCTGGTTCGACATGTGGGGTGCTGAATGCCAAATGCACAGAAAGAATGCGTGCCACATACTGACTACGAATACCGAGTATTTTGACTTTTTAATAAACCGAGGGAACTTTGTTGGTAGTGGTATTTTTTCCATGTCCCTCAAAAAATCCCCTTCCTTCAGCTACATCCCCTCCTCTTTGGTGACCTGCCTTGCCTGCGTCCTTCGATCTCAGTTGAGGCTTTCTCATGCCTGTGGCCTGTGCGTGCCGAGCCAGGGGCCCATGCCGTCCCATTCCCCCACACCGCTGAACTCCGGGGGCATTATTAGCGCACCAACGCACGGATCACTTTGGGTCAATTCTCAGAAAAGGGAAAAGTGACTCTGTCATCAGCAAAACGAATGCTGCCCTGGTCTAAACTTTAATTCGAGGCTCTCGGTCAACGCTTCCGCACCCTGCATCCGCGTACCTGCTTTATCGCCGAGTCTAGAAAAGAAAAGAAAAACCCCTCAAAGACAAGCCGCTGATGATCTGAGTACAAAGGCCAACTCAGCCCTTCCCCCCCTCATCATGTCGGACCATGAGACGGCGACGGGCACCTCGTCGACGGCGGCATCGGCAGTCGCGGCCGGCGATGTGGGAGGACTAGCCGCTGCGGCTGCCCAGCTCAAAAAGGTCAAGAAGCAAAAGGTGCTGCTGATGGGCAAGAGCGGATCCGGCAAATCGAGCATGCGCAGCATCATTTTCAGCAACTATCTGGCCAGGGACACCCGCAGATTGTGAGTTTCTGTTTTCTCTGTCGTGCTCATCGCGATGGGTGGTGTTGTGCTGTTGTTGTTGCCAAGCGACATGGATTTGTTGGCTATGCAAACCACCACAACCTCCATCCAAAAGAGGGACAACGAAACGACTCGTCTTTTTCCCTCTCCCCCCCCCCCTTCCCAAGGTTGACTCGAGGGGAACCTTTTCTCACTTTAACCAACAGAGGCGCGACAATCGACATTGATCTCTCCCATGTCAAGTTCCTGGGCAATCTTACACTTAACCTATGGGACTGCGGCGGCCAGGAAGCCTTCATGGAGAACTATCTGTCGCAGCAGCGAGCGCACGTCTTTAGCAACGTCGGCGTGCTCATCTACGTGTTCGACATTGAGAGCCGCGACATTGATCGGGACCTGGCCACCTACGTTAATATCGTTAGCGCACTCGTGCAGTACTCGCGCGAGGCCAAGGTGTTTGTCCTGATCCACAAGATGGACCTGATCCAGCCCATGAAGCGCGAGGAGGTGTTTGACCACCGTGCCGACGTCGTGCGCCGTAAGACGGCCGAGGCGGTCGCCATCGTGCGCAAGCGGAAACCCGAACAGCAGCTCCAACACCCTCCATACTATCACCACCAACAGCAGCAGCAGCTCACAGGCACCATGACCCCTGGAGGAGGAGGAGGCAGCAACTCCGCCATGATCCCGGACGTCGACATGGACATGCAGCTCTTCGCGACATCCATCTGGGACCAGTCGCTGTACAAGGCGTGGGCGAGCATCATCCACGATCTTGTGCCGAACCTGAGCGTGATCGAGACGCAGCTGGCCAGCCTGGGCGTGGCCATCGACGCCGACGAGATTCTCCTCTTCGAGCGGACCAGCTTCCTCGTCGTGTCGAAGTGGTCCGGCCAGGAAGGGGAGCGCAACCCGTACGGCGACCGGTTCGAGCGCATGAGCAACATCCTCAAGAGCTGGAAGCACACGTGCTCCAAGTTCACGGGCACCCCTCGTAACGCCGAGCAGTTCTCCGACTTTGAGTACAAGATGGGCACCAACTTCAGCATGTTTGTCACAAAGTTCACCACCAACACGTACATACTCGTCTGCATGCCCCCCGGCGAGGCCCGCTTCAACAGCGCCAAGCTCAACGTCGCTGCCGCTCGCCCGTGGTTTAAGTTCCTTGACGGGCCCGCTGTGACCGCGAGCAGCTCGTCGCTGGCGCTGGCGAGTGCCGCCGCGGGAGGAGGAGGAGGAGGAAGAGGGTATGGGAATGAGTCAAACGCAGGTCCTTAAGACACAAGTTCCAAAATCAGCTTTTTGGATGGATGGATGGATCATGTTGGATGGAGAGAGAAAGTCCCTGTTGTTTACAGCCCTCTTATCATCGAAGAGTCTGGTTTTATGGGAAGGAAAAGGAACTTTTTTTTTTTTTTTTGTAGCCTGCATTTTGTTTTGTAACATGTACGAAAATCTGGGGGTTGCGATACTCGCACATTTGGCGTCGGGGCGCTTAAGAAGAGGCGGGCGTGAAAAAGAATATGGGCATTTCGGCGGATGACCCGAAATATTCTGTTTGTAAACACAGATTTTGCGCGAAGTACTTTCACATACCTACGGGCCAGCGAGGCATCGTGGTTGTTTAACATCAAGTCGTAAAACAACACAAGCGGGTAGCAGTGGATTCCTATTACGGCAGGTGGGAGGGAGTAGCATAAAAAATGTGGACATGGTCTCTAGTTAAGACAGCCTGTTTTTACGTGGATAAGCCCCTTCAGATCCATCGATAGCAGCTTGCAAGGCGCCGAAAACGCCGAATGCGAATAGCCGCAAAACACACGCGCCATTAGAGGCAAAGACATTCCATTCGTTAACAACAACGAGCCCTCCTAAGTCCACTTGACCACCGCAGTGCCACCCCGCTTGAACTCGGCCATCTCGCCAAGAACCAAGTCCTTGTCGTTGTGGTCCTTGCTCGGGAAAGTGGTCGACACCACCCAAGCCCGGGTCGTGTTCGCAGGCAAGCTGTTCTGAACAAACGCGTAGAGGTTGCCGATAGTCTGGGTGGTGTTGAATCGGGCGGGAAGACGACGGCCATCTGGCAGCTGCACACGCAGCGTCAAGACTGGCTGCGACTCATCCACCGCCGTGGGGTTGGCTGGGCTCGACTCGGCGGCGGCTTGTGTGGCCGCCGGGGTCGTAGCCGCTGATGGCGGGGCCAACGATCCATCCCCTGGCACAGGGCTCCCCAGACGCCGTCCCGAGCCGCCGAATGGGCGGTAGATCTTGGGCAACTGTCGGTAGTTCTCTTGGTGCTGCTGAAGCTTGACATCGACCCGCTGGTCGTACCTGATGTTCATAAGGTGCAGTGGAGCGCGGCCTTGTCTTATCATCTGCAAGTCGGCTTGGTTCTGGGGATCGTCAAAGCGGCGCAGCTCGCCGTCGTCAATGCTGAAGCCGTCGGTCCAGATGTGCAAAATACGCTCCTGTGCGGGGCCCTCGCTCGCCGCGGCCGTGGGAATAGCACTGCCACGGGGGTCGGGAATCGTGCGGCTCTCAACCCCGTCGCCCCCAAGTGTCTGGCCTGAGCCGCGGAAGGTGGGTCTGGAGGGACCGGCGGGAGCATCATCCTCGTCGGAATCGGGCTGTCGGGCATTCCTAGAAAAGGGAGAATCGTGGTTAGATTGAATGGGGTTGGAGGACAGGTAAGGAAGGGAGTAAGGGAACCTACGCCTTCGCCTTCTTGACAATGTCCTTGATCAGTCTTCTGGGGTCAGTGGAGCGGTTGTTGGGGTCTTGGACGGCCAAGCCTGACTTCTCGCCTCCAGCGAAGAGGTCGCGAGGACGGTGTGCCTCATCTTCAGAATCGTCGTCGTGGTCGTGATCATGGTCGTGACCACCACCACCACCACCACCACCCAAAGAGCTCAGGGTATTGACGCCCGTTCGCTTCTGGGGCTTCTTGCCAGCTTTGGAGGAAGAAACACCGGAGGATGAATGTGGCGCAGGGCGACCGTCCAACGTCCGGGGACCAGTGTATTCGGGAGGAGGAGCGACTGCTGCTGGAGGAGCAGCGGAAGTAGAAGAAGGAGCGGCGGGAGCCTCGCCCTCTTCTTCAATGTCGGCAAAATAGGATTCCACGGCACCGACAAGGTCCCATTCGTTTGTCGTGAGGTATTCTGTGGCCTGTAGAGAGTTAGTTAGAAAAGCGTCGGCTTTCAAGTTTCGAGGCTGGCGAGGAACAAACCCGATCCGTCGAGGCGCTCGTCATCTCACAAAACTGACTAATGAGGGCGTCGTGGTCCGCCATGTTGGGCAACTGGATTGATTTCTTGCCGGTGTTGTACGGGAGGTGTGCGAAATTCGGAATGTGTTGGTGATGGGGAGCAGAGGTTTGTTTGTAAAAGCAGTTGGAGAGTTCCAAAGCTTTCCAATCCTTTGGATGGAATCAGGCAGCTCGGGGCGACGTGACAGTCGCTTTGTACTCTGTTGCCCCGCGTCCAACAGCTGCCAGCCCCGCCAGCCTGAGGACTGGGAGGTCGTTACGTAATCGGAGCCGCCAACCAGTAGGGGCAAGCACCAGGTTTCTTTCCCCATATTCATGAACCACTGACGACACTTGTGTTTCCGAAATTCCACCATAATAGAGGTAGACTTCCATCTATCTCCTTTCACCATTGGGAAACATAACCTCGTCTTGCAATTGGGATCCTGGTGTCGACGGAGAAAAGCTCAACCGAGTCCCGACTGCGCTAGTCCCAGACAGACTAGCGTTGGCAAGCTCTGCTTCCCCTGCCGCTACGACGGGACCTCTTTTGGGATCTCCGGACATCGGGGTACAGCATCGACGGCGCCTCACCTTTCCGCATTCCGATCCTCCTCTCCGCGCTCCCGCATCATGGCTTCAGAGGAGCCCCCCAACCCTATGGCCGAGTCTGGGGTCACCATCCCGTCGGACAGCGAGCAGTATTCTGGCGAGGACGTGTCGACGTCACCGCCCTCGTCGTCGTCCCCAGCCGTCATTCTCTACCAACCGCCTACCATCTGGTCGCTTCTTCGCGGCGCAACGATCAACTTGTTTCTTCCGTTCATCAATGGCATGATGCTCGGGTTTGGAGAGCTGTTTGCGCACGAGGCCGCCTTCAGGTTGGGGTGGAGTGGCACAAGAGTAAGTCGCGCCGCGCCGCGCTCACCTTCGCCGTCCTGCCCATCTCTGCAGCATGGAGGCTGTGGCATGGGCTTGGGCTTGGGTAGATGCGGCCTCATTCTCAGAACGGCACGGCTAACAATTGTGCGACAGGTGTTCCCCGTCTCGAGAAAGCAAGCGCATCCCGTCGGACCCGGTATCGAGGCCGTCGACAAGCCAAGGGGGAGAAACGAGATGGAAGACGTTTTTAGCCTGGAGTGATGGATGTCTTTGATCAATGAGAAGAAAAAGAATACACATGCCGCAGTTGTGTCAAAGGACGGGGCCGGCCGATGCACCCTCGTCCACGAGATGGCGGGAGGGCGGCGAGAACGGCTGGCTTGCTCCAAATATTGGCCATCATGGCCCGGTCCGCGGAAGGCGAATACACGTCATTTTGTTTAGGTGTACAATATAGAAAGAAGGCGGTGGATTAGTCGCGACGGCTGGAGAATGCCTCTCCTGGGCCAGGTTGACAGAGCGTCATCCCCTGGCAAGTGTACATAGCACTGAAAACAGACGTTTGGATGTACATGATCAGCAATTTACCAAAATTAAATGCGAAATAGACAAACCCTCTTCACACCAACTCTGCTTTATCTCATTTCCAATATGCCTGTATTATATCTGAGGCGATGTCAATGTTGCCGGCTCTGTTGGAGTCTGCCAAGCGGCAGCAGCTGGCAACTGCAAGGTTCCGCAACCCACTGGCCTCTAACCCGGCAGTTGCCGAAGCTTAGCCGCAAGAACCCAAAAATCCATTGACGCTAGGCTTCCCCAAGATTTTTTTGGCGTGGAAGCCTCTTGCTGGCGTGGAGCGTTTTGGCAGCATAATCACAAACACAATGCTTCCCAGCAGAGGCCTTCTCAGGGCGAGCCCATATTCGGGTGTCGCCAAAGCAGTGAGTAGTGCCTTGCTTCTTGGGCATAGTCTGACCAATTCGTCTTGTGGCTTGCTGAGGAGGAGCTAACGGTGGCATTCGCGTGGAGGCGTTCCAGCAGTCGTCGACGCGAACCCAGTCGCGGCAGTTTGGCACCGCTTTGCGCAACACCACACCCGCCCTGCGCAGCGCATTCGGCTGCAGAAATGGCCTGCTCAGCACACGGAGGATAGGCGGCCCCGTCGCCATCGCCGCCGCGTCTCAACAACTCCTTTCGTCCCTTGGCCAGGCCCGCTATGCCTCGACGCAGCCGCCCCAGGTTCCCCCAGTGCCCCAGGTTCCCGACCTTACCGCCGATCTCCCCATTCCCGATGTCTCCTCGACCCCAATCGACCTGACTGGGAGCGACCTTCTCAATATCCCTGAACAGCTTGGCTTCCTGAAAGCACTGGGGCTGGACTATGGCTGGGGGCCAACCGCCATGATGGAGTGGTCTCTCGAGCATATCTATATCATGACGGGCCTCCCGTGGTGGGCGTCGCTCGCTGCACTTGCCATTGGCGTCCGACTGTTGATCTTCAAGCCTTCGTTGGACGCCCAGCTGCACACACAGAAACTACAGGACATGCGGAAGCACCCGAAATACGAGGAGGCATTGAAGGCCTTCAAAAGCGCTTCCTGGGACCCCGAGTCCCAGACCAGCGTGACCAAAGCGCGGGCTACTATTGCGCAGATGAACAAGGCATCCGGCTACAAGATGACCAAGACGTTCATGCCCCTGGTCAACATCCCGCTGGGCTACGGCATGTTCCGACTGTTCCGTGGCATGGCAGCTCTGCCCGTCGCGTCGCTGGAGAACGGAGGCACTCTGTGGTTCACTAACTTAACGGTTTGCGACCCGTACTATATTCTGCCTCTGATAACTGCCATGATTTTTGTGCAGACTTTCAGGGTATGTTTGTTTTCTATGCCCTCTTGGGCCGCAGCTGGTTGAGACGACGGGCAGCTAACCCAGGTCATACAGATACCCCTGCCGTACATGGCCCTCGAGCAACAAAAAACCATGAAAATGGTAGCCCTTGTCATCCTTCCGGTCTCGATGGTGTTCACGTTCAACCTTCCGGCCGGTATCCAACTTTATTTCCTGGTCACAGGTGCCCTCCAGTGCCTGCAGTCGTCCATCTTTTATATGCCCGCGTTCCGTCGCCTTGTCGGCCTGCCGCCCACTACCCCAACAGTCGTTGGCCCCCCTACACCTTCTGTTAATGGCACATGGCAAGCACCTAGAACAATTGACGTTGCTGCCAAGTTCTCGTCCTCGCTCAAGGGTGGCGTGGATGCCGCAAAGGAAAAACTTGACAATTATACGTCGAAAAACGAGAAGAAGCACAACAGGAAGATGGCCCAGGAATACGAGGAGAGGAGGGCGCTAGAGGAAAAGGAAAAGATGATCGCACGCCGAGCGGAAAGGATGACGAGGAACCGCAACTAAACAAGCATGGTTGGACCGTCACGCAATAAATATCTGTACTAATAGGGTGCATCTTAGGCGCACGATAGAGGCGAGGCAGGTACTTGTATGTACGTATATCGGGGAGCACCACGATAGGGGCCTCCAGTTCCTTCTGTATCATAAAACGTCAAATCTACACATAGCATTTCGAAACTTGGGTACCACAAGACGGCACCGGACTTCCTCCGCAATGCAATGAGCACATAAATTCTACGTCATCACGTAGCCTCGCCAACATACCCTAATGTATGGAGCCTGCCGACCACTGGAATGGTGAGATGCCGTGGCTTTGTGATGCCATCTGGAGCGGAGATGTGTGGTCCTTATTGGGTCGCCGCGAGCACGCCATTGAAGCTTTCTGAATGCGGTACCGCACCTGGGCCAGCGCCAAGCCCGACCTTTGCCTCATTCGAGAAAAGCTGAGATGGAGAAGGGAATACCAACAGGCCAAGACAACCAAACCCCCCGCGCGGGAAGCTTTGGCGTCTCGAACAGACTTCTTAAATAGGGTCTCATTCTCATGTGTGTCTGTTGGATTTTGCTTACCCCTCCCTCCAAACCAAACCAAATCCTTTTCCCCGCCATCATTCCAAGACGTATTGTGTTTGCTTGGTGCCCCTCTCCAGATTGATTCCTGCCCTGCCTCCTGCGCCGCCAGCAACCAACCAAAAGCCTCCCCCTTGCGTCTTGGTCTCATCGTCCGTCCCACCAACAGAGACAGGACTTATCGGTACCGACCGGTACCGTGCTGCTGGGTCTTGGGTGTTGAAACTTGTGGCTGGCTTGTTTGCGGTCTAGTGTCTGTTTGTGATTGTGTGTGGGGATTGTTGAATGTGAAGCCACTCAGTGTCGATGCGATATATTTTATATAAAGCCTTTGTCTTTCCCCTCCCTCCGACATTCGGTCAACTCACCTTAAGCTTTTGTTGTTCACACAGATACAGTACACATCTCAACTCCAACTCTTGTTTTTACAAATTTACCCTTATTATTTTGTACTGTCTACTTCAGTATATACACTCCACCTACCCACCCACCCATCCATCCTCGAAGCCTACAAACAAGCGACCATGAGCGATATCCAGAAAAACGTCGAGTCCGCCTCCCGGCAGTACTCGTCCTTGTTCCAAAAGGGCGACCTCGTCCTGCCCCCCGCCAAAAAGTACCTCGTCCTCACTTGCATGGATGCCCGGATCGATCCGGCCCAGGCGTTCGGGATTGAGTTGGGCGATGCCCATGTCATTCGCAATGTTCGTTTCAGTTTCTTTTTTCTTCTTTTTTTCGTTTACTTTTTGTATATCCTGTGGTTACTTTGGCATATTTTTTTTCTTTCGTCTGTTTGTGTGTGTGTGTGTGTGTGTGGTTGGCAGTGTGTTCAGAATGAGGTGTGGTATTTATACTGACATGACATCTTGCTGGTCTGGTAGGCCGGTGCTTCGGCCGTCGACGCGCTGCGGTCCATCGTCATCAGCGAGCAGCTGCTCGGCACGACGGAGATCATCCTTGTCAAGCACACCGGCTGCGGCATGTTGACCTTCAAGAACGAGGATGCGTATGGCGTTGTAGAGAAGAATCTCGGGTGAGTTCTATCCAGCCAGCCAATTCCTAGCTTCCTGGTTAAATGAGGTGGGGATGATGTGACTGCAATCCGTGTTAATGCATCCTCCACAGAGCCGAGGCCGTCGCCGAGCTCCACGAAAATAAGCTCGACTTCTTGCCCTTCCCGCAGCTTGAAAAGGCGATTGAGGAAGACGTCAAGTTCCTCCAGGCATCCAAGCTGATCCCCGACTCGGTCACTATCAGCGGGTGGGTTTACGAGGTTGAGACGGGCAAGACTCGGCGTGTGGTTTAACCGGTCGTCTTCCACATGACTGTCAGGCGCGGGGGAGGGGTCCGGAACTTCTCCTGACTAGGTAGTATGTTAAGGCGTGCAGTCAGACATCATCTCATAGTCTGGGCTAGGTTTTCTGTGTAATGATATGACTGGTTGCCTTTTTCTAAACGTAGTGACGTAAAGCGCCTGACACTGTGATTTGGCTTACCCGAGGCTGGGCGAGGCGGTTTGTTGGGCCATCTCTCAACCTGGGAAGGAGCATACTGCCTCTAACTGATCAATCAGTCTTAGAGCCTAGAGCCTAAGAGAGGGGTTGTTGCTCTGGCGCGAATCTACCTAGCCCCTTGATAGGCTCTCGGAGGTGAAGAGAAAGCAATATTTTTCTATGTGCACATGCCTGCCGTCTGAACCCGCGCCCCACAATTCTTTTGATAGGCGCACGCACTGGCCATTTGGCAGATATAGAAATTTGAGCAGAGTCAACTAACTCTTTTCTCTTTTTCCAAGCCCTCCCACCAAAATTTCCCAACTTTCAATCATGATATGAACCTTCTCGCGCACCCGCTAGGTGCTGACTACCTACCTGCCCGTCCGGCCTGATTCGTGTTGTGCTTAATTAAAACACCTTCGCAATCATACCTTTCCTCTCACCTCTCCCAGGCGAGATCTTCCTCGAGACTGCCGACCGACTTGGCGAGACAGACGACTACGATACCGTCTGCCGAACCCTTGCCGCGCTTGCTCGCACCTCCCGCTACATCCACGAATTTGCGAGCAACGCGCTGTACCAATATGACGCGCAAAGCGCCAAACCTCGAGCGCTTCCAGTTGATGTCGTGAACCGCCCCCACACTGACTGTAGTTGGTCGCACGAGAACAAACGTTGAAATTTCCCCTTGCGTGGACTACAGGGTTTATGATTTTACTCATTGAGTAGCCGAGACGTCCATGTTGTCCTGGGGTTATTTGCATATTCTAAGCGGCGGGGTTATGAGACCCGATTCATTCTACACCTGGTGATCGCCTCAGCCCTAAGATATGAGCCAGTACCACATAAATAGTTCTACTCCCTCCTTTACGAGACGCAAGGCAAAACCATGGAAAAGGTTGGCTTATCTCTTTCCAATGAGTGACGCTTCCAATGATTGACGCTTCCAATGAGTGACGCTTCCAATGAGTGACGCTCAAGTTTTGGTGGCGGCGTCAAACATTACTGACAGTACCGTCACGGTTTCCCAGGTCGATCGTTGCTTTGGTCATTTCATGTTTGGTGAACTGAAAAATGAATTTTTAGGTTTGTCCAGATTCCTGGGTCTCAAACAACAAACTGTTGATCCCAATTATATGTGTTCGTCGTGACTCTGTTTATCAGGACTCTGTTCGTCATGACTCTGTAGATGTGGTGTAATTAATCATAGGAGTGTTAATTTTTTAGCACCCCAAACTTTTCCGGCCTGTCCAGTGGGCCCATGATGACCCAAGCTCTGCATTACTGCTGCTTCATTCTATTTTCAACCAGTGTACCAGACCTGCTCCGAAGGGTCCGACTCCAACGAACTTGGCAAGATGTAGTAGCGGTGGTAGCTTTGGAGGCAAGTTCGTCTACTATTCATGACGCCGCTGATCGTTGCCTGCCGCAGCCCCTGGGCGCTGGCAGCCAAGGTGGCGAGTTCGGCAAGATTGTGAAGAAGTTGGTGTCTCGTGGAGGTCGGCTCGGCCATGATGACGCCCTGATTTATATGCTATCGAGGCGCCTTTTTATACTTGTCCGCGAACTCATCTCTTTCGGTGTGGATCTTGAGCCCAGCCCTGACCAAAAGGAGCGGCTTTTATACAAGATGGTCAAGCATAAGCTCGAGTATCTATGGTACCCGAGAACCCCACCCAGACAGGGCTCATTTTACCGGGAGTGCGCGAGGGAGGTCTTTGATCACTTCACCATGCACGACTTCATCCCTAATATCAACCGCCAATTCTCAGAAACCAGTAAAACGCCCCTTACACTGGCCGCGAACGCCGAAGACCTATCCCACGAGATCGTCCGTCCGCTTCTACGCTTGGGCGCCGATGGAGACGCAGCAAACGCCAAGGGCATGACGCCCCTCCATTGCGCCCTGTCCAAGTTCGTCAACCTGGCGGGCACCCGCCAGCGGTTCCTTGATGAATCCATTTTCGGAGACCCAATGATCGGGATCGTGAAGGATTTGGTCGGGCTGGCAAGATTTGACATTCCGGAACAGGATGGCAAGACGCCCCTTGAGTACGTCTACGACTGCGTTGAGTCCGCGTTTCAGGCGAGCGAATCCACTACCGAGAATCTGTGCGAGCTGTATTACTGCGGAGCCGGTGCCGAGCTCGTCCACATGACCCTGGCGAGCGTAGACAAAGACCCGGACCTCATCTCGCACGCCGAGCTTGCTCGTCAGGTGGCTCGCCATTGCGAGGTCATGCAACAGCTCGGTCTCGGGGACCCGGTTTGGAACGAGAAGAAGCCTTACAGGGCGTACTTGTGGCCCGTCTTCACCGAGGCGAGCCATATTCGAGTTCATCATTTAAATTTTTTTTTTAAAAAAAGTGGGACGGCTCAAGAAGAGTCAAACGGACGAGAATCCCTTCACGGCGGCTAGGCGTCGAAAGGATGGGTCGCTGATGCATGTCGACGTGTACTTCAACTGTGGCCGATGGGGCCACACTGGAAAGGAATGCCCGGAATCCACATACCCCAGGGAGCCGTGGAAGGTTGCGGTTAATTAGGCGTTGGCCCGGATCCTGTCGTCACGGAAGGGCTATGATTGTATTGTAGGCTAGAAGGATAATATTGGCATCTAAATACCTAGATAGGTAGTCAGGATATTTTACATTTATGATGCCATGATATTTCGGAACGTCATGTTGTGGTTATGCTGTGCTTAATTATCTCAACTGAGACTCCTTGAATTTCCCTTCACAAATTTGGGTTGTGGCAACTCCCATCGGACATAAGCGGCGGCGAGGTCCGAGAAAGAAGCATGTCATTGATGACCATTTAGTTGCCATTGTCTTGTCAGGGCACCAAAAAAACTCGCTCACTGTTATGGAAATACGCTAGCGCCCAAATTTATAGGCAGGTCGTGACACGTCGCCATCCCGATTCGCAAAGACGCAATTGCTTCATCACCTAATCACCTCCCATCACTGCCATACAAGTATTTAAACCTTACCCTGGAGAATGTAATTAAACAACAAATTTTCACGACTGACCCTTTTCTTGTAACAAGATTCCCTTCATCAGATCCAATTTTCTCAGCAAAAAAATACCCTAACCCCTTTTTGAGCGAAACAGTAAACATGGGCAAATTCGCCGACAAGCTCGCGGGCCAAAAGATCGCCGTAATTGGCGGCTCGTCAGGGTAAGCCTCCCTTAACTCGATCAGTTTTCCCAACACACTCACCGACTACCTGCTGATACCTGAAAAAAGCATCGGGTTTGGCGCAGCCGAGATCCTCCTCGAGGCGGGCGCACGAGTCATCATCATCTCGTCGACCCAGGACAAGGTAGACAACGCCGTCAAGCGTCTGGGAGGGAACGGGGATGTGCAGGGCCTGGTCGGCAACGTGAGAGATGAAGCGGCCTTCACACAGCTCCTCGTGTCGTTGGCGCCGCTGGACCACGTCGTCTTTTCGAGCGTCGACACCATCATCCGTGGCCCTTTAGCCGATGCCGACTTGGAGAGTGCCAAGAACTTGTTTGGTGTCAAGTTCTGGGGAAGTATTGTCGTCGGAAAAGGTGACCCCCCCCCCCTTACCTTGATTTGATAAAGGAGTGGGAAAAGCTGACACAGAAAACCAGCCCTGGCCAAGCACGATATTGTCAAACAAGGTGGCTCCCTGACACTCACGTCTGGCGCCGCAGCGACCCGCCCCAAGAAGGGCGCCACCATCGGCGGCGCGCTCAACGGCGGCGTCATCTCCCTCACGGCAGCGCTGGCGGACGAGCTGGCGGAGAAGAAGATCCGCGTCAACACGGTCGTTCCGGGCCTTGTCAAGACGGAACTCTGGGACAAACTCGGCCACAGCAAGGAGAAGCAGGACGAGATCTTCGCCAAGGGCAAAAAAAGTCTGCCGGTGGGCTTTGTCGCGACGCCGGAGCATATCGCGGAGGCATATTTGTATGCTGTTCGCGCGGATTATGCGAATGGGACCACTATTATGATTGGTAAGTCTTGCTGATTCCACCTACGACGCATCAGCGGTGTTGCTTGCTGACTTTGAGTGACTCTAGATGGCGGCGGCTCTTTGTGAGAAGGAGCAACTTGTGTAGTAAGGCTTAGAACCCCCATTTTCGAATCCAATTCCTTCCCTACGACTGCTCAATGTTGTACTTAGTAGTCTAATGGTAACACCGCTTCTCTGCCAATGCAATATCCAAGTTAAACCATCACAGGAGTAGGAAGTCCTCAGTCTCTGTCCCTCTCTTCCATCGACATCTGCCTCTCCGTCTCGACCACCCCAGGCCCCTTGTACACGCTCCCATAAAGCCCACTCGCCCAGTCCGCCCCGGGCCCTGTCTTGGCCGCCGCCACCACCTTGCGCCGATACCACTTCCCATACACCAGGAGATAATACAGCCTGAAACAAAGCAGTGCAAACCTGTCTCTCTCCAAGTCCTCCGGGTACCGCGCGCCGAGATCGACGGCGGCGGCGATGCCGGTCATGATGGCCACCTCGTGCGCATTAATCACGGTCCACGAGCCCGCGAATCGCGTATGTCTTCTCCCGCCGCCGCCGCCGCCGCCGCCGCCCTGAAGCAGCCACAGCCAGGGCACCACCAACGCGTAGTGCGTCCACGAGTGGCACAGCTGGTGCCACCAGTCTTTGCGAATAATCTTTGTCGTGTTGATCTCCCCGTCGGTCCATAAGTGCCCATCGCGCTGCTTGTTCAAAAAGATTGTTTGAAACACATGCCCGTCGTCGAAAGCCACATCCGGCGGAAACTGCGCCTGGTAGTTTGTGCAGTCGAAGGACATCTCGAGCTTAGTCAGGTCCTGCGGGTACGGTTTGATGTAGTACATGGGGCGGAAGGTAGTGCGGGCGCGCTCGACGCGGGCCGAGAGGTCTTTGCCTGAGAGTACAGGGGCGGCTTGCGCGGCGTTGAAGAAGTTCTCGTAGTGCTGGCGCATGTACGCGCTGTCGTGGTGCGTGATGGTCATGTCGTCACTGAATTTGGCGGCGCCGAGCACGCGGCGTTCGCGGAAGCTGGCGGTTTTGCCGAGCAGGCGGAGGGAGGTGTCAGCCCTAAAAAGGGGTTAGTGGGTTTGAGTGAGCGACGTAGTTAAGGGGGTACGTACAGGCAGCAAAGTACAAGCTCATCGTAGTGCTCGGTTGTCTCTTCGGCGCCCGCATCGGCATTAAGGGTGGGGTCTTCTCGGGCCCAGGCCCTGGACGGGTTGTGACTGTCTGGCGCAGGTGTTCACTTGATCATCTTGACGGTGACCCCGTTCCTATCCCGGCGGACGATCTGGATCAGCTCGGTTGACAGCCGGACGTCGACGCCCTTCTTCATCAGGTCCTTATGCCAGTCCTCGTAGAAGCGGGTGAGGTTGGGAAAGACGACCATGGGCGGCAGGTTGCTCGCGATGCACTCCTTGTCCGGCGGGTACCACATCCCGTACGTCGCGCTGGTGCTAAGCCGCTCCAGGATAATGCTGGGCACCTCGGGCGTGTAGTTGCCCGTGCCGAGAAACAGAGCCACCATGGGCAGCGCGACCGTGTTGGCGAACTCGTGGCTGAATCAGAACAGCTTCATCAGGTGCTTGATGGGCAGCAGGGCAAAGACCAGCTCGAACCACCGGATAACCGATAGCATCCACGCGAAGCGCCGGATCTCGCCCTGGTGTCTCTCGAGCAGTTTGGTCGGGTAGACGTTGGTCCAGAACAGGTCGTCTTTGCCAAACGAGACCTGGAGCTCGACGGGGTTGGCGGCGTGGCCCTGGCGTGCAAACATGGTCATGGTGTGGTGGAAGATGTAAGAGCCGCCCTGGACACCCTGGTTGAGCCACGACGCGCCATGCTTGCTCTTGTCGATGGGAATCGAGAAGGCCTGGCCGCCGCTGTAGTCGGCGGCTTCGATCACGGTCACGTCGAACTTGTCTGCATGCTGGGCGAGGTGGTGTGCGCACGACATGCCTGTGTAATGGTGAGCAGTGGGTCAGCGTCTTATTAGTGGATTGGTAGCCGGCACAGAAAAGCAAACATGAAACACTGGAATTCCATACCAGCAGCGCCGGCCCCCACGACGAGCACACGCTTGTTGCCAACATTTGTGGTGGGGTTATTGCCAGTGGCCATGGTGGTTGGCAGCAGGGATGGAGGCCGCTTTGTCAAAGGCATCAATCAACATTGAACTATTCGGGGGGATGTGGTTTTTCACAAGAAAAATTCTAGCCCACGAAAACCAGATGAGGAGTCGGGACTAAATGGCGGAGTCAAAATTTGTGGCTGATACTAGCTGTGATCGAGTGCGTCATGATAATGAGATCGCAGAGAAGCCATTTCGACAACGGGATCGCGGAGCAAGCCACCATGGATTGTTTGGTGACAAGACCAACAAAGAACAAAAAATGAGACTAATTAATTAAAAGTCCCACTCCCCCCATAAAACCCTCACTTTGCAACCTCATCGCGTCTGATTGGACACTGACCAAACTATTCAGGGTCCATTTGGTGATGAGTAAGGCCCTGCTCGCGACTGGCCTGAGCTGCACGTCCAAGGCACATATTGCACATGGAAAAATCCCGACATCTTGAAACTATCAAACTTTGTTAACCATAATCAGAATCTGACTGCATACGTCCTAAGCGAGGGTATCCTCTAATATGATAGGCCGGTGCTTGATAGGGCTGATAAACATAAAACCAAACTAATTAGAAGACTAATTACGCCGCAGCACCCGACTCAAACCAGGTACCGAAGACGGGGTAAAAATAGTTGGGCTTGGTTGGTCAGTTGGGGGCAATCCTCGCCACGGAATGGCAGTTCTGATGCTCGGGTCACACCCGTCACCCTGTCACCCGCCACTCATGAATAATTACGACGCCGTTGTGGCCAGTGCCAAGTTCAAACATAATACTCGTTACCAAAGTTGAAAACGCCTCCGGCACTAATTAATTTTGATTTTGTCATGTTATTGTCAGGAACACATTTTCTTCACGTCTTTCTCGGTCACCGACGATCGCTTCTCCTGGAGTCTGCAGCTTTGATTCCTACTCCCCGAGACCCCTTTTCAGAAATCGAAGTTTAATCTCGAGTTCTGGTGCCCTGTCCTCATGTTTGTCTTTTCAAGAACTTTCAGTTTCACTACGTCGATTCGGGACGATGGAAAAGGGGCATAATGACAGAATTCACTCTCCACAAGTATCCCATCACGGCTCAGGCTTCTTTGGCCTCCCCTCATCCTGACCCTTTGAGTCTTCACCCCCCCCATGCGTCTCCAGGGCCCCCAATCACGCGCCTATATCTTGCGCCAAAGTCACCTGCAAATGTATCTCTTGGAATGAGGATTGCCCCTCATCCTAATCCTTTATGTCTTCACCCTCCCTTCGTTGTTCCTGGGTCCCCAGGCACATACCGCGGTCCCGAGCCAAAGACGCCAACGAATGTGTCAACTAAAGTCAGAAGAACGGACAGTCTCAGCAGCTTCCGAGCAAGCTTGTTTGCCGACAAAATAACACTTTCCTGGTGGTTCCCTCAGATCCTGGATGACGAGACCCACAACTGGCGCATCTGGGTCTCGAAAAGGAGTCGGGCCATCCTCGTACAGATTTTCATTGTCCTGTTTGTCCTCACCATCAACCTCGGTCTGACTATTTTTGCAATCACACATTATGGAAGCGACAAAGGCGTGGGGCTCATATACCAAGGCGGTTGCGATACCGTCAAGAAACTCGACCAGTGGTTGCATTTGCTGATTAATCTCCTTGCGACTGCGATGCTGTCTGCGTCCAATTACTGTATGCAGGTAATAAGTGCTGCCGAACCTGTGAGTCTTGGGATCTTGTTCTAATTAACAACGGTAAAAACAGCTTCAAGCAGCCCCAACACGCGCAAATGTCAACCAAGCCCATCAAGACGGCAAGTGGCTGGATATCGGCGTCCCCAGCTTCCGGAACCTCCGGTACATCAGCAAATGGAGACGGCTCGCATGGATCATGTTGGCAGTCAGCTCGCTGCCGATACATTTGATGTGAGATCTAATTACCGCCAAGGTACACTCCCTCGCTCTTGCTGGTGCCAGATTTACTTACTGCTCGCTCGCTCGCTCGTTCGCTCCAATCTTTAGGTTCAACTCTGCCGTTTTCCAGTCTCTCCCCTCCAACGACTATACGATTGCCGTGGTCAAAGACTCCTTTCTCAACGGCAGTTCGTGGAATCTCGACACTCCAATCGCAAATAGGGGTCCCTACCTTCCAATTGGTCCCTCCCACGCCTGGAATTCTCCCAAAAGAGTCAACCCCCCTTCCTTCAACACCACCCGGATCATCCAGACCATGCAGCTGGAAGCCATGAGCGGCCACTACGACAAGCGCAACATATCATCCTGCTTTGACCTGTACGACGACTACTGGCAGCCCCAGGGCAACGCTCTCATCTTGATACAAAACGAAACCGTCCAGTTGCCCCCAGACGACAGCCTCCTTCTGTTTGTCTCGGTCATCCCCCCGTCGGACGACTGGCCCAAGAACATGTGGGCCTTGGAAAACGGAACGTCGGAATACGTGGCCGTCTCGCCGCCCCGTCCCGTCACGGCCTGGTATCTCGGACCCCAGCGGTTCCAGGTGGCGTACTGTCTGGTCCAGCCGCCCGACAACATCTCGCTAGCGTGCCGCTTCGAGTACTCGCCGACCATACTGCTGACCGTCTGCGCGCTCAACTTGGTCAAAGTCGTCATCATGTTTTTTACGTGGGCCCTGCGTAGACGGCAGGACCAGGGGGGCGAATGCGATGCCGCCGCCGGGACGAGGAGAGCCGAGAATGAAATTCTGTATACGCTGGGCGATGCCATCTCGTCGTTTATGCGGCGTCCCGACCCCACAACCAAGGATATGTGTCTTGCCACAAAGGACGACTTTGTTGCACGCAAAAAGTGGTGGAGAACATGTTTTTTTGTGAAGAAACCAGTGGGGCAGCCGGCTCAGGGGGGCTCACGTCGTTGGGAGCCAGAGGCGAGGTGGTGGGCGGCGACAGTGAGCGTCGAGCGATGGATGACTTTGTGCGTCATGTAGGTGTTTCTAGACTCCCTCCCCAAGACATATAATTAAGCTGGAATTATTAGGTGCTGATTCTAATGGCTCTCTACATCTAATTAGGGTGTGTGTAATAATAACCACGGCCGCTATTCTGCTCGGCCGCGGACAGGCCGTGCTCCGACAGCGCGACATATCCACCACGATCCCCAACTTCTGGCAGATGGGCTTCGGCGCGCTGACGCAGTACACGTACATCGCCATCGGGCTGCCGCGCGAGGACCCGGCCGGCTTGATCTCCAACGTGGTCATTGCCAACCTCCCCCAACTGACTATTTCGGTGCTGTACGTGCTCTGCAACATGATCTTGACCACGTTCCTCGTGCAGCAGGAATTCAGCCGCATGCACCGGGTCCGGAAGCCCTTGCGCGTGTCCGAGCCGATTGGCATCCAGCGGTCGAGCTACTTCATCTCGCTGCCGCTGCGGTACGGCCTCCCCTTTTATCTGAGCTCTGGGATTATGCACTGGATGCTCTCGCGCAGCCTGTTCCTCGCCCGCATCACGGCCTTCTTTCCGACCGGCAACGTGGACAGGGCCAACTCATTCTCGACGTGCGGCTATAGCCCCATTGCCATATTCATCAGTTAGCAGCCAATCCCCCCCCCCCCCTTTTTTTTTTTTTTTTAAAAAAAAAAAAAAAAGATCCTGGTACTGACCCCAATGATTTAGCACTTTTAACGGGGGTCACCCTGTCTCTCGTCATCGTGGGCATGGGGTTCCGCCGCTACGACGACGTGATGAGGATGGTTTCTACGAATAGCCGGGCAATCAGTGCGGCGTGTCATGCACCGGTCGAGGACCGAGAGAGCGGCTACCTGCTCCCGGTTCAGTGGGGGGTGGTCCAGGTCAAGCAGGGAAAGGGGCATTGCGCGTTTACCACCGCCCCGCAACATGAGATCAGGATGCCCCAGGCAGGCCATGAATACGTCTGATTTTTGTATCGGGTATTGACCAAAAAGGCAGGTAACATAATTGCTTCAAACAAAGACTGGTTAGTAACTACCTAGCAATTCAATGAATAAAATTTTAACCGCAAACATATGTGGATATGAGAATAACTTTGTATGAACGGGTCAAAAAACCTGCAGTGTGGCAATGTCCACGCGTGTCGTGGTGTGTAAAGGGGGTCTCCACCTTGATCGAGGATGCAGCTTTGCGCGAATCAGAACGGCTGCAATGGCAGCTCCCTTCCACCCTGTTCCCTGCCCTCGCCAAACTCGTTCAATCATGACCGCTTGATATGCGCTCACAGCCTTCCGACAGTTCGCGGGGTCGAAGTGCTTGACGTCATGGTCTGCATGGCTGTGCTCACCCCTTATCGAGAGGGAACGTCATCCTGGCATTATAAGAGTACTAGTATCAAAAAGCCCAATATTCGTGCTCTCCCAGCTTTCCACCCAGTCTTCATCCGAACCAAGACTTACCATCCATCTCCATTTCATATCGAACCGAAACCCTGGGATTATCAGCCTCAAGTATCCATAATGCCTACTACCACCACTGCTACAAAGCAGCCGCATGCTGCAGTCCCGTGTAAATAGACGACCACCTACCTATCCCCCCCCACTTTTCCCTCAGTGCACGTTCAGACACTGACTACATGTCCCATCTAGCATCGACGCCCAAGAAGGCTGCCGCTGAGCCCAAGGCGAAACACGTCGAGAACGCGAAGCCGTCGTCGGCGTCCAAGACCAAGCCGACAACCCACGCCACGTCCAAGACTGCCCCGACCCCTGAGCCGTCATCGAAGAAGGTGACGAGCACAACCACCACCACCAAGGACACGGTGACCAAGACATACAAGACCACCTCCTCCAAGCCCGTCAAGAAAGCCGAGGCACTCAGCAACTCGGCTGCGAAGAAATCCACCAGCAAGCATGATTCAAGCACCGTCACCGTCTCCAAGACCAAGCCCAAGGATGCCACTGTCTACGCGACCCCCAAAGCGCCAGCCCAGATTATTGCGCCGGCGAAGAAGCTGGTGCCGGCCGTAGCGACAACTCCAGCATCTCAGTCCTCGCCGAAACCCAACCTCCGACCGGCCACCATGACAGCGCACACGAAGCGGGCCATCCGCAAGTCGGCCGAGATGACCAAGTCGTCGGGCGTGCCGACTGAGTCGACTCAGATGCGGACAACAACAACAACAACAACAACTATATCGACACGGGCCCCAGTCCCCTCCTCTGCCACAAAGATCACCTCACCTACAGCCCCGACTGGAAAGGCTGCATCCTCATCACCACCAGCTGCTACCCCTGTAACTCGAACCTCAGCCGCAGCAGCGCGAGTCAATATTACAGCGACTCGCTCAGCACCAGCACCAGCACCAGCACCAGCACCAGCACCAGCACCAGCTTCCGCAGCCAGGACGCCAGCCTCGTCACCAAGCAAGGTCCTTTCCCCGGAACCTGTCTCCATGGACGCCATGATCCGCTCACCGGCACCAGCGGCAGCACCAGCGAAGAAAGCAAAGAAATACGCATCAGACGCACACCTGCCGACGACCGAGTTCAAGAAGAAGACCACCGCCAACCCGAACCAGGGCGGCGGCGCGGCCGTCATGTCTGGCGCTTTGAGCCCGCAGCAAGCCCAACAGCAGCAGCGAGGAGCAGGAGCCATAGGCCAAGTTACAGACGGAGTCGGCCGCGTCGTGGGCGGCGCGACCACCGGCGTCGGGAACACCCTCGGTGCAACGACCCGCGGGCTCGGCAAGACGGTCGGGGACACGACGGGCGCGCTGGGGCGCGGCGACGTGCTCGGCACGGTCGGCGGCGTCACGGGCGGTCTGGGACAGACGGTCGGCGGGGTCGGAAAGGGGTTGGTAAGTGAGATTTTCTTTTTCTCTGGTTTGTGGTTTTGGTCTTGGGGTTATTTCTCTTCGTTGTCAAGTTTCCCCCCTGACTTCCTTTCCTTTTCTCCCTTTGGTCATCTACATTTCTTCTTTCCCTCTACTTACGTACCTAATGCACTGCCCCCCCCTCCTTGTCATAAGAACCCCTTTCCTTCCCTCCCTCCAGCGAGAATCCCCCCCTCCCCAAAGTCAACAAAACTTTCTGATGATAATGTGTCTCTCCTTAACAAAAACCGACAGCCCGCCGAGACATCTCCCATCTGGAAATGGTTACAGTCATGCACTTAATTAAGTCTGCCCGGTTAAAGAAAGCTGACCATATCTTCTCTCTCTTCTCGTCCAACGGAAACAGGGCGACATAGTGGGCAGCACTCTCGGCGGCGTCGGCGACACGGTGGGCGGTCCCGTCGGCGGGATTGTCGGCGGCGTGGGCCGCGGTGTTGGCGGCGCTGTTACAGGAATTACAGGCGGCTTGGGCGACGGCGTCGGCAAGATCGGCGGGGGCGACTTGCTTGGCGGGGTTGGGTCCGTCGTGGGCGGCGTGACGCAGGGCGTGGGCGGTTTACTTGGCGGAGTTTTGGGAGGCTTGGGCGGCGAGCGCTAAAAGGATGGGTAATCGTGGGTGCGGGATAGAAGTGTGAGTTTTGATGGGTTGATGTTTATGTCTTTTCTTTTGTCGTTAGTTGATGGTCCCCCCCTTTTTTTTTTCCCTGGGTGTGTTTTGTTTTCATTGTAACGACTTTGAAATTTGTATTGTAAGCTATAAACAGGCGGTATTGGGGAAAATACGGTGGCACCTAGGATGGGAATGGAACTGGAAGCACATATAAGACTCTTATCTTGGCTTTAAGCAGAAAACCAATGTCATCGTTTCGGCTATCATTAAGTAAGGTTGCCTGCAGCTGCTATCGACAGATGATGCCCTCAAGAAAGACATCTGCAGCTTGCGCCTGCCATGGAAGCGCCGGTCTGAGATCGACCAGCAGACCATCGACACCGCCCTGCCACCTGAGGTCCAATACGCCTGCCGGTATTGGGTCTACGACTGGAAGGAGAGCAAGCACCAGATACAAGATGGCGACCTCGTCGATGGTTTTCTGACTCGCCACCTCCTACATTGGCTTGAAGCATTAGGCCTCTTGGGGCGGATCTTTGAAAGTATCGGTATGGTGAGCGACTTATTGGGCTTGCTCGATGTACGTCCTTTCGCTACTTTTGCGAGTCTATTGTATGACATACTGACTTAAAAGAGAGCAGCAATTAATGTCTCAGCATTCCTTCGTGATACACGACCTATCTTCCTGAATCACGGTTTTATTATCGATATATAGCCTCTCCAAGTCTACTATTCGGCTATCGTATTTACACCAAAGCAGAGTGTAGTCCAAAAGACATTTCGGAACGAGTTCCCAGCTTGGCTTTCTCTTCTACCACAAGTAGATTCCGATTGGGATGCATGTCTACAGACGCTTGAAGGCCGTAGCGGGTATGTCCTCTCAGTCTCATTGTCATCCAAATCGAAGATGCTCGTATCTGCATCGCCCGATACAACTATCAAACTTTGGGACATTGAGACAGGTACTTGTACGGTGACGCTTAAGGGACATAGTCATGGTGTCTCCTCAGTTACGTTCTCACTCGACTCAAAGATACTCGCATCGGTGTCAGGCGACAGAACTGTTGAGCTTTGGGATATTGCAACAGGTGTTTGTACAGCGACGCTTGAGGGGCATAGCAGGTCTGCCACTTCAGCTGTATTCTCACCCAACTTGGAGATACTCGCATCGGCATCAAGCGACAACACTATCAAGCTCTGGGACGTTGCGACAGGTGCCTGTACTGGCCAATGTGATGCCATTATGGCAACCCATGGGACATGAATTACAATACGAAAAGCTTCTTTGGGCAAAATCATCGCATTAGTGCTGAGCAGATTTGGGGCTGACAGCATCTATTGTCTGCAGTGTAAGTAAGCCATCAACGGCTCTTGGGGGTGCAAGGCAAGGTCATATGGTGCCTGCATTGAGGACATACGTTAGTCCGCGAAAGCTACGTCACTTTTCGCGTATCTCGTAGAAAATAATATCCTCCTAAAGGCCCGAACAATAACTGAGGTCTATATAAGGCCGACCTTCCTAATCAACACTTTTTATTTAAACACAATGGTAGGCCTTGAATCAAGTCTCTAACCCTCAGTCCCACGTGGAACCGCCGGGTCAGAAAGCTACCTAGGTATTGGGCACTGCAGTGGCACTAGCCAATTTCTTCCTGGAACTTACAGAACCCCTCCTCCGCGGCTTGAAAGATTTTCAAATAGGGCCGTCTATGAAAGGTATGTACTGCTGCGGGCACGTAATATTGGACGGCGGAACTATGCCTTGAAGGTAGGCCTGGACATTTCCAAAGTAACAGTTTGACGCCCGCTGGTTGACGACTACGTGCTGCATCCGAGAGAAAGAACCCACGAGTAAGCTTATGCCCTAAAGTAGGAGACGGTCGTGTGATTGAGATTCGACAACAACTTACACCAACGGCCTCTTGCAACAGAAGTACCGATCCGGGAAATTGAGAAGACATCTTGCGCGCCCTGCGAGGAAGTGAAGTCAATGAGCAACATAGCAGATGGCGAGACGGTTTGGCCGAGACATACGATATCAAAGGCGTTATGGGGTCGATGGTATTGCTCGTAAAAAGGATCGGGAAGGATGTAGGCCTTTGTGGTCCACCTATTGGGTCTGCATGGGAAAGAAACTGGTTAGATTTTGCGTCCAATGCAGGAAAAAAGAAAGAAAGAAAAAAGAAAGAAAGAAAAAAGAAAGAAAGAAAAAAGAAAAAAAAGAGAGAGAAAGAGAGCGAGAGAGAGGGGGGGGGGGGGGGGGGGAAAGAGGGCTGCCAACCTTGAACCACCATGCTATCAGGCAATTGCGGCCGGAACGATCTACACACGATAAGGTCCACGTAGATGGGGTAGATATCACCGATGTACTTGCTCTCGGAAACCGTGTACTCGACGTAACTCTTGAACTCTTCAATGGTAGTGAGTCTGTTCCTCCGATATGAATCGGCGCACTGGATGACGAGACGGGCGTCAGACGTATCACCTAACCTGTCAAACATGCCCGCAAGAGCAGACGCGTCCCCGCGCTCAAGCTGGTGTAGGATGTCAGCCATGGCTGGGAAGAGCGCTAGTGGGACGTAGATAGCATTGAGAAAAAGGGCCTTCAGGTCGGAATAGGTGACCAGCGTCGGCAGGGCTCGACTGTGGGCTCCGCTTACTGGGACCGGATGGTTCTGAAGCTGATGGATGATGCCGTCCATCCTGGCCGTGATGTTGGCTGGCGTGGGTCCCCAGAAGGAACATTTCTCAGGACCTGCGAAATGGCAGAGGCTCGAGAAATTTCCCATGGCCTCGTCCATCTGATCGACGTTGTCCCTCCAGTCATTGCTGTAATATTGCTCTGCCTCCACAACACCATCGAGTATCATTCTCCCAACTCGATCCGGAAACCTGGAAGAGAAAGTGGTGCCGATGAGAGTGCCGTAACTAATGCCATAACACCACAATCTGGCGTTTGATGGTGGCTGGCCGGCCAACTCGGCCTCAGCTTCTATAAACGTGAGCAAATCATGGGCGACCGCCGGTGTAGTCACATAATATCCATGAGGTGACCCGTTCTCGACAGCATCGTTGCACCACTCTCCGTAGATAGAACTTGAATAGTACTGCTCCTCAAGCGACATCGATGAGATGTTGGTAGCGCCTGTACGGTGCAGTTGACTAAAGGCCAATCTTGCTTTTGCGTTCCCCGAGAAGCAGTCGAGGCGCAAACCACTGTTGTTCACACCGCGAGCGTCGAAGGAGACGAAGTTGTACTGCTCTCCGAAGATCTGCCCTGCCATGGTCCGGTATGTGAGGAGGAGCTCGACGCCAGAACCACCCGGACCGCCTAAGGAAGTGTCAGTCCAGTCACTGTATGAGGGATCTGATCGAGATCTTACCGGGGATGAGCACAATGCTTGGAGACTCGACGGTAGCGTTCTTGCCGACCAGTTTGATGAAGGCTATTGACGTCGTGCCAAGACTTCTGTTGGAATAATCCAGAGGAACTTCCAGTCGAGAGCATGTAAAGTCATCGAAACATGGTGTCCAGGTGAGGTTGGCTGATGGTTCAATCTGGATGGCCAGTCAGAAAGCTTGAAAGGCTTGGAGGACGTGGTTCGGCGAAGCCCAAGACTCACATTGTCAAATCCATAGACCATGCCCGGATCATGGGAGCTGTCGGCTTTGCATCCCAAGCTTGTGACCAAGCTTGTGGCAAGAATGAGCGCTTTCACAAGTCGGTTCATGGTTATTCCTAGAAGGTTTCTCATAGAGCTTTTCTGTGATGTTGCTTGCAAGAAATTGTGACATTCATCATTGCAGCCGGCACAATTGCGATATCCGGGAACTACTTATGCCAGAGACTTGTCATCAAGTTTGCCGGTTTCGATTGCTCAATTCCTCGGAGCCGCATGCTTCCAACTCAAACTTACAATCTCTTGGCGCCCCACTTCTACGAATCAGCCAATCAATGTGTCCAAAAAACCCCCCAGGTTCAACTCCTGCGCAAAACGCTAAGCCCCCTTTTCATCTGTAATGATCGGAAACCGAAGCGCTGCATGCTTTGGCGGCTCGGAAGGAACCAGGGTATCGAGGGCTTTGATGAGTGACGCGTCATTAGGGGCTGAGGTCTAAACTATTGCTCTTGCGTCGGCTGGTGTGTCGGCACGTCACGCTGCCCTGTGGAGAATGGAGGATTCTTGGCGCCCCACTTGTACGAATTAGCCAATCAATATCTACCATGAGGCGGATGAGTCTCTGTCAGAATTTATCCCGATTGGCCTATTCGGTCTTCCTCCAGGCTTCTCTTTGGCATCGTCCGTCTTTTCTCATTCAAGTGTCGATCGCAAAGGATGTGGGAGGTGACTTCCCACTACGACCATCCTCTTAAGATTTGATCAGTACCTAGTATCATCTGCTTTTCGAAGCCACTGCCGCATGCCACTAGCGGCTTATGGGTCGCAGTGGCCCCCGGAATTGTCTTCTGCTTGAAACAGCGCGCGCACTGGAAATCTTAGCCAGCTAACATACATCAAATGATGGACGAGATTCAGAACGAGAACACGAAGACGGCCAGTCAAGCTTGGCGAAAAAAGCCTCGCAAGTTCGCTCCAAAGTCAAGACTAGGCTGTAAGACTTGCAAGTGAGTCCCGACTCCGTGAATTGCTACATTGCGTCCAAAGACTCAAAAACTGACACTCAACCTCGGTGCACCTCTCAGGATAAGACGAATAAAATGCGATCTGTCTCGGCCTTCATGCTTGAAATGCCAATCCACAGGTCGCACCTGTGACGGCTATGGCGAAATGCGCCTCGCTTTCAGGACCGAGGTCGAAACAAGTCATCATCACAACGAGAAGGCCAGCGAAACAGAGAACTGCAACAGTTATCACCCTTGCACCACAATCAGTGCGTATCAGCCGAAACAATGGCAAGCGAAATCCCATGGCCACATTCTGCAAAACCTCGGACCCTTTATGATCTTACCAGTGACTGGGTCAGCCCAGACAGAGGCAATGTGTTTTTTCGAGTACATCTCGATCAAGCATCTGGATGAATATCGCCCCTGCGAATCATGGCGGAACACTCTCATGTTCTTCTCCCAAACAGTGCCATCAGTGCGGCATGCCGCCACCGCTCTGGCTCTGATCCACCGAAACTACCTGGATCGCGATCCTAGCGACCGTGTGTGCCAACCGCGATCCTTGAAAGAGGATAAGGCTCCCGCCCTGCTTCACTATAATCGGGCCATCCAACTTCTTCTGAACCAGGAAACCGGCGACAGCACCGAAACAACAGCCATCACCCTCTTGGTCTGCTATCTCTTCATCTGCTTTGACCACCTGGCAAGGAACTACGTACAAGCAATGAAGCACCTGCGCGGAGGCGTAGAGCTCTCACGCAACATGGACAAGGCTATATTGAACAACAACACGACACTCATCTACCAGGTCACAGGACAGATCCGCCGTCTCGACATGCAGGCCGTGACGTTTCTGGTCGACTGGACTCCCGCCGGTATCCAAGAGACACTCATGTCGCAACTTCCACCGTCCGACAGTGCCTTTCGGTCCCTCGACCAAGCCGCCGACCACCTGCAGATCCTCGTGGCTCGGGTAATGAGACTGCGCAATTTTGGAGACCCAATATCCCCGACGGGTAAGATGCCGCCGCCACCTTGGTCACTCATAGGCATCCTTCTCAACCAGCTAGAAACCTGGTCGCATCTCTTCGAAACCATGCTACAACAACGCCCTCCCTTTTCCACAGATCCCTCAAACCACCCGCTCATCTCCCTCCTACGCCTACACCACACCATCTCCTGGACCCTGCTCAGCAGCTACGGACCCGACAGGGAAATGGCCTACGACAACTTCCTGCCGCAGTTCCAGCAATGCGTGGCCCTGGCGGGCGACGTCGCGGCGGCGCACGAGCGGTATTCGGGGCCGTTAATAAAGCCTACGTTTACACCCGAGGTCGGAATCGTTCCCGTGCTGTACATCATCGGGGTTAAATGCCGGCATCCGGTGGTCAGACGCGAGGTTTTGCGCATCTTGCGGCGGCAAGAGATGCGGGAAGCGGTTTGGGATAGTGTCATTGCTGCCAGGGTGGTGGAGCGGGTGGTTGGGATTGAGGAGGGTGGGTCTGAGAAGAGCATGGAAAAGATTAATATGTGGCAGAGGGTTGAGACTTTGTCTTGGGTACATGTCGTCGGTGGACAGTCGGAGTCTAGGGTGGATATTAGGTATACGTTCTGCGCGCAGGAGGGAGAGCATGTCGAGTCTCTCGTGATATAATTAGCACATACCGGAGGCTTGAACGGCTCTCTTCAGCGGGTCGAGATTTTACCTGTTTTCCTGGTACCTAATTAGTCTAAATGGCAGGGCCATGCGGGATGGCAGCTCGGTTTAACATGGTATATACGCAGATGAATTAGGATCGAGACAACTGTAAGTGTCCCAAATTGCTCGCAGAGGGCGAAGCGCCTCGAACCGCACTTGAGGGCTACTGGCCGATGTTATCCCTGTTCTCCTCCCGCAAAAGCAAAGAATCAACATCCACTCCATCGGTTCGACCAACAACCCCCAACCCTTTCCCTCCCCGCAGTCCCCTTTTCCCCGTCCCCATCTACTAAGAAACGCACCTCCGTCTTCTCTGCCATTTTCCCCCATCTCTAGCACTGTCAAGGTCTCCCCCGTATCCCTCACCCCCTGCCCGTCCCGAGTGACGAAATCTACCCCCTATAAAACACCACTGGCAGGACCGAAGCCTTCCACACCGGTCGTCTCCAGTTCGGCAGACAAACCTAGCAGAAAAAGTTCCATTTTGCTACTGGCGAGAACAACAACTTTAGTCCAGGGACGAAAACTGGGTTCACCCCGCCAAGACCCCAAAATTTGGATTATCTAACGTACTCCAGGCAGCAACTGGGAACCAACAAAGGTACGTACCCCTATGTCGGCAGAAAAGGTACGTACCACCAACGGTAGAAAAACGGAATGTACTGAGAACGGTAGGAGAATCACGTGCCATGTAACAAGCGGAGTGAGTGTCAACGTATAGCGTCAGCCCAATCCGACCGCCATGAGAATCCGTAGCCTGAGGGTCATAATAACACGTCAAGCGTGCAGGAGTTCGACAGAATCTTAGTTTACATATAGTAGGAATAATTGTAGTAAAAGGGACAATAGAGGGGAGGAGAGAAGGGGAGGAGAGAAGGGGAGGAGAGAAGGGGAGGAGAGAAGGGGAGAGAGGAGCAGGCGGAGGCAGAAGAGCGTTGGAGCGAGACAAGGCGATCCATTTTTCGTCATTATGGGACACCTCCTCCCGGATTCGAGTCTTCAGATAGGAATCATTCTCAGTCACCGCATTGCCTAACTTTTAGGGTCCTTTCTTCAGATCGGCAGACGTTCCAAGATTCGTCGGGGGCTCATATGCGGTATTGCTCATGCATCTTTCACAAAACCTCGCACCGGCGAGGCAGACTCGGGTGAAGTAGGCGGAGGGAGTCATGGCAACGGTGAATTGCGGTATAGGAACGATGTAAGGGTGACGACGACCCCCCTGGCGAGCAGGAACGTGCATGAGGGCTGCCCCCTTTACATTGACTTGCAAATTATCCCCTCCTAAGGTTCCCTCTTAGTGGAGACCCCCCGACACCTTCACTTTACAGAAGCTAGTTGGCGTTTCTTCAAGCCGGAGTTCATGTATCTCGGCGCATCAGCCAGCCACTTCGTGTAATGAATATCCAGCCAGCCTTTACGCCATCTGCTGCCGCTTCTCCTCTCCCCTCCAACTTACCCCTAACCCTTCTTCCCTCCGCCACTCTCACATTCACCGAAGTCTGCTGCCTGCTCTGCACCAGTTGACACATCCAAAATACGCGGCCCCTGAGCTGAGGAGCAAATCAATTCCTACATCGGTGGTGGCGACATTGGCTGGAGCTGTATTCTGCCTTGTCATTACGCCCTTCCATCCACGAAGGATGGACCAGGGAATCACCTGCCTCGGCAAGGAAATGTACATTGGAATCTTCTAGTCCCATATTCAGTATCAAAGTGTGAGTATACCTTGCCCGCCCCTCCGGCACCATGCATACCTAAGAAAAACAGGCATGAACTGAACCTGATATTGGACGAACAAGGTGTTCTGCCTGAGGAGGTGGCGGGGTCTCACTGGGAGGTGGTGTTGCCTTGAGGTGTTCATGCTAATGTGACTACTTTTCAGGGCTTGCAGATACAAGAAGACACTCTTCGATAGACGGAAGAGGGACTGTTGGTGCCTGAAATCCAGCTAGAGATAGCTCGGGGTGGGTCGACTGAAAGCCCAGGGCCATAATTAGCACCAGATTATTGGCCCTCATACGACTGATCCCCCGATAAAGAGTTGAACGTTGTAGGGTTGTCGGAATACCGAGAGAAAGGTTTTAATACGATCCTTGGTGGTATATGAATATAAGTTCTACCTACAAGCTGGAAGACTCCTGCAGGCGTGATTACTATTATAGGGGCATAAGACCACGCACGACGCTGGCTGAAGAGACTTCTGGGTGGGTCTCTCAACCCTTCCTCCTTTCCCCCTGATTATATTCTTAACTCAATATGCTCACCGACGGTCCTGAAAGAAGTAGGCCGAGGGCGGTGCGCCTTGCAGCGGGCTTTCCCCTCGGTGAGGACATTATACACTAAAGTTAGGGACATTCTAGGCGTCGTCAGCTGGATATGGTCGACTCACTGAAACGAAGCAATACGGTGACCAGTTACGTATTAACTATGATTTACTGACCATTACGCGGCGTTAACTGACTGTAGATTAATTTAAGTTAGATTTAACGACGACAGGACTAATATAATGTGTTGGGTTCCTGGGGTCAGCCTTAAGGAGAGTAGGCGGCTTTCCCTAAAACTAAGAAAATTAGACCCCTCCCGATGGGTCACTAGCTACTATTAGTGCCTGCAAGACCCTGTCACGACTCTTTGCCACCGAGCAGCCGAAATCACGAGAGACCTGTATCTGTCTAGGCAGCCTTCATACGCGCCGTTAGATCCGCGGCTGGTTCTCCTGCCCCTCAATAGGTAGCTGCTGTGGCACCTGCTTTACTCTCCAACGAAGAGCTCGTCCTCGTACTCACGAGCCTGTTCGGCATAGAGTTACACCAGGCAACTATGACTGCGCCATCCTTTCCATCCCTCCAATTCATTTTGTAGGTAAGCCGGGCAATCGTTTACTCCGGTAGGGTAAGGAAAAAAGAGACGGGGTGGCCAGGTGGCGGGGCGCCAGTGTCTCGGAATTGGGCTCAGAATGCCATTTTAAAACCATGGCAAGTATAACCGGGTAATTAGCCCAAAAAATGACCTCCCGCCTCAGCCTGGCTCAGCCTGGCTTAGCTTAAGGCGACAACTGCTCAGCTCCGAAGGAGGAAATGGAAACTCTCGTTGTCGGTTTTGGGGTCATGTAATGGCTGTTACAACTTCTGCACGAGAGGTAACGAGAGTTAATTAAACATAAACATATATGTAAGCGATATGTGTACGTTGAGGGAGTAAACTTGGAGACCCCTTAAATCCTTGACCGATATTTACATATTTAAGCCACCACTTCCTCATCCTGTCACGCGAATCGGCGTCTGCCTTCCATCCCTCGGCGGCACCCCAAACGCACTCGCCGGCAGCCCATCCATAGCCTCCCACAGGCGCAAGAAACTGCGGACCTGCCTCTCGACCGCGTCGATATCCACGAGCAGCCTCTCATCAAAGTCGGGCGGGAACGTCTTGAGCAGGTAATCCGGGGCGGTGATGAGAAACACGTTGGGGATGGCAACCAGGAAAAAGGGATAGCCCTCGCCGGGGAACGCGATGGCTGCGTCGTTGGCGTTACTGACGCGCGTGACGTTGGGGTTGGCGCCCACCCAGTTCTCGCCTACGAGGGCCGCGAGTTCCGCCGTCGACGCGCCCAGCAGCTCGGGCTCGGTGGTGTTGGTGCGCGTCCATGTGTCGTGGGCGGCGTCGGCGGCGAAGTGCGCGGCGCCGAGGTGCTCGACCGACGTCGACACCACGCCGCGCAGCTGCCCGCCGTGCCGGAACGACTGCGGATCGCCCTGCCCGGCCCACAGGCTGGGGTGGTCGGCGAGCCAGCGCGACGTGGCGCGGAAGGGCGCCGGCGAGAAGGCGGGGAAGTGCAGGTGGCTGCCAACGAAGACGAGGACGGTGGTGCGGCGCGGCGGGTGGAGAGCCAGGTGCTGTGCGTGCGCCAGAAGCGCGAGGTGCCCGTTCTCCTCGACGGCGTTGAGGCCGTCCGTGTGCGTGGTGATCAGGGCCGACTCGTTGCCAAGGTGGGTGCCCTCGAAGACGGTGTATATCGTGCGCGTTTGGCGGTGCGGTATTGTGTCGGCGTGGAGGGTCACCGTCGCCGACTCGCCCCGCGCCGCTGCCTCGAGCAGTGTCTGCGCGCTCTGGAGGTCTTGCACAAACACGGCTGGCACCCCGGAGAAGAGGGTCATGTGCGGCGAGTACTGTCCGTTCACCAGCTCGAGCGGTGCATTTTTCCAGATGTAGACGACGGCTTTGACACCCGCAGAGGCGGCGGCCGCGAGGTGCGGCAGGATGATGACCTCGGTTGCTTCTTCAGGAGAAGATACGACATGGTCCCATGCTGGCGATCCGGGCCAGACTGAAATTACCGACGCAAGCGGGAGCGGGAAGTTGGTCACGTTTGTCACCGCAATACCGCCCCTTGCTGCCTCCCAGTCGGGCGATGCTGTAAGGCTGGAGGTGGTGAGGTCGACAAGGCGTCCAGTTACCCCTTGTTCATCCGTTGTCCCCGAGTAAGGCACCCACGACGTGACATGGAGGGGTTGCTCGCCGACGGTCAGGCTTGGCTGTGTGTGAGGGCCGTCATAAAAGGTGAAATCCCAGAGGTCCGTGAACACCTCCTGTCCCAGATCTTCGAGTTGGTGCTGGATGTGGTCGATCAACTCTTCATGGTTTGTCGTCCCAACAACTCGAGACTTGAGTTTGGCAAGCAGGTCCATTTCCTTTGCAATCCATGTTCGGCTTACCCCTGATGACTCGGAGTCTGATTTGGATCCGGCGACAAGGGGAATTTGAAGCTGTGAAGAGGCAAGTAGAACTCCCAGCGGAGCTCCCAAGAGCAAGAGCAAAGAAGACGCCCTGAGGACTCCCATTTTGTTTCTAGCTTGTAATTAATCAGTATAGAGAGTTTATAAAAACCAGGGATTCGTTCATCTTGCATTCCACGTTACCTGTGGCCTCTTTTATGTCAGCGGCCTCTGGAAGGCGTACTCGTACCCGCTAGTAACCGCCAACAAGAATAAAGCTGACTCCGAGTCACCCTGTTGGAGGATCGTCACATGTTCGGATTTACAGGGGCAAACCTGTTTTTTGCCCGGTCATGTAAGACCAATATCCGTATCAAGTCTTATATATCTTCCTAGCATGCTATCAGCGCATCCTCCAAGAGTCTGAGTGCGAGACTACCTACTTGTATCCCGACGGTTCCGAAAGCGCCGTGCCACGCCGCAATAGGCGCGCAATCTAAGCAGCGCAGTCAGTCCAATCCTCATCCGCCCTATCACCACGGTCATTCCCGGCTTAACCTTGCACCGCCAAACGGCGTTACGGTGGTGCATTTATGCCCCGAGCCCGTGGTGTCAGCCTCGGAGATTGTAGCTTGCCATAACCAGGAACAATGAGAGTAGTATCGCTGCTTTAATTCTATTGCCGGATAATCATAGCCATTCTTCCGTCATGCCACGTCGGTATCGCAAAGCTGGGCCATGTGGGCAAGATTTTAAATTTTTTGTTTACTTTTTTCTCCATGTATATAATAATATTTTCTGTATCCCCATAATAGTCTAGTTATAGATAAATATTACCATATGTATCTAATTATTTGATAGGCTGCTAATGGAAAAATCACCTCCACAAAGGTGGCGGACCGCCCCTGCATGGCAGTATCAAACATGCAACCTGCGGGTTAGACTACATGCCATGACCTGATTCTTACCCCAGCATCCTCCATTGGATTTCAAGCATGCCCACTAGCAGCGAGACCTGCAATTATGTCTGCCGCCGTCTCTCTGCCAGGCCTCTTGTTTGCCACAGCGGCCAGTTCTTTCGCCTTCTTGTGTCGGGACTCACCTTCGGGCCCCTGATCCAGCACCTTGAGGAACGCGGTGGTCAGGCCTTCGGAAGTCCAGTTGGGGGCGTCATCCATGTATCCCACTCCGATGCCCAGGTACTCGACCAAGTACGCAAAGTTGTACAGGTCAACCCACACGGGCAGCACAACTTGTGGAACTCCCGCCCTATCCCACGCGTTTTCAGTTAGCTTCCACAACAGTGGGCTGAAAATGTTGACAAAAACTTACGCGATTCCTTCATGGTAACAGCCGGCTCCGCCATGGTGCACAAAGGCGACGACATGTCCAGACTCCAAGATGGAAGCCGGGTCAGCCGCCAACCAATTTTCCATCCGGAGCCGTCCCTGCGCCACCTCGTCCTTGACGCCCTCCATGAACTCGTCCCCAAAGACGCCCCACTTCCTGTACTTCCACAGGACCTGTACGTCAGGCCTCTGCTGAAGCACCGCCTTGATTGCATCCACCATGGCGCGCGATTTGGGCTCGTCATACCTGATGTTGCTCCCCAAGTTGATGAGCACCGTCGGAGCACGCTTCAGCCACCTGTCAAGAACCTCGTCCTGCTCCGCCACGGTGCGCGACGATAGAAGGATGGGCCCTACGGCCGTAACATTCGCCGGCACAAAATCTACAGGGATCGAAGCCTCGGGCAGGGCCTGCGTCAGCCACGGCACGTCGGGCCGATACAGGCCAAAGAAATCAATGGGGTTGCCGAGGCCGTGGGCCTTGAGAAATGCGCGCTTGTCGTTGAGTTCCGGGGTGGCGATGACGCTGTAGGCGAAGCGCAAAACCAGGTAGATATTGGTGGGGATCAGCTTCCAGGGGAGGGGGAATGGAAATCCGGAGCCCAGACTTTGTCAAGTTGCAATTATTATGTCCATATGTTAGCCAGCCAGGCACTCTCACTCAAGGTCTTGTCTTGTTTTGTCTTGTCTTGTCTCGTGCTCCTGCCGTTCGTTCGCTCATCATGTTGAGAAAAAGAACCAATGTGAAAATATGCAAACGGAACTTACGCCGGATACTTCCAAAACATGCCGCCCCAGGGCTGCTTGGCTGCAAAGATGTCGAGCGGCGTATTCGGTGATATGATGGCGTGCAGCCTCGACTTGTCCCTGGCCGCGTCCAGACCAGGCCTGAAAATAGAGTCGAGCACCACGACTGCCGGGTCCACCTCATCGATGATCTTGCCGAGCTGCGTGTAGACAACGAGATGGTCTTCGCCCGACCACGGCGACAGGTACATCTGCATGTCGCGGCACAAGTGCGCGATGCCCTTCAGCCCCGGGCCGTGCATGGTATTCGACAGATTTTTGCCCCGGAGCTGCACAGCCTCGGACAGCGATGGGCCGGGGAGCCCGTGGTATGTGATGGGCTTGGCCCGGGGCTGGACTTGGAGGGCCGAGGCTGAGATGGCATGGATCTTGCTCTCGCGTGGCGCCCACGTCGCAATGTGCACCTCGACGTCCGGGTGGTGCTCGAGCAGCGCGTACGCCGTCGCGAGGTGCACGTTGGAGAGGCCATCCTCGCTATTGACGAGGAAGAGGGCCGTGTTGTTTCTGCCAATGATGGTCTTCTGGGGAGGTTCCGCATGGTTCTGCATACGGGTCGAGGCAAAGAAGCCCACCAGCGCGATGAAGGCTGCCGCGAGGGCTGTCCGTCTCGGCGACATGGTGCGCTCGCTCTTGTGAGGGGGTGGTGGTGGCGGTGGTGGTTGTTGACTTTGAGACGCACTTTTCAAAAATTTGGGGTTTTAAAAATTCCGAATCAATAAACGGAATTAAGACATGATCAGTCCGGAGATGAGCGGCGCAGCACCACTTATGGCTCCAAGTTTTTGTTGGCCCATCGGTACTCCGTAGTTATTGGTTGGTTGCGTTTGAGCCCCCCCCTGTCCTCGGACGATTTCATCTGATTTGAGGTGGTGACCTGAGGTGGTGACCTGAGGTGGTGACCATATTTCCGATATTCGCTTAGGTCCGGATTTTTCATTTCAGATTCCCCGTCAGCGGTGGCTTTTAAATCCGATTCTGGACGACTGCTGTGATTGGATCAAGTTCCTTCATCCTGGCTGCTGCCTTGACTGGCCATTTGTTGACCCGAGGCAGCTGAGAGAGCCTGATTCTCTGGGCACATGCAGGCCACGATCAAAACCAGACAACAACGAACGACCTTCACCCCAGGGCCACAAAACCAGACGACAGAGTCGCAACATTATGCGCCTCATAAACATCCAGAGCTTGCTGCTGGACGAGTTTTTTGGCGATGACATTCCCAAATATGCCATCCTCTCCCACCGATGGGGCAAGGAGGAGGTGTCGCTGCGGGATCGGCTCGACCCTTCACCCGCGATAAAATCGAAAGCCGGATACCACAAGATCTGCGACGCCTGCGGTGTTGCCGGGAAACTGGGCTACGAGTGGATGTGGGTCGATACCAACTGCATCGACAAGACCAGCTCGGCTGAGCTATCCGAGGCCATTAACTCCATGTACGCCTGGTACCGAGATGCCGGTGTTTGCATTACCTACCTCGACGATGTCCAAGTTGCATGGACGGACGGACGAGGGGTTGTTTTGGATGCAGCTGGGCTCCCAGATAATGAGGATCCACGCTACCAGGCTTTCTTGTCCCAGTTCCGTGCATCCATGTGGTTCACCCGTGGCTGGACCCTGCAGGAGCTTCTCGCCCCTAACGGGCTGATTTTCTATGATCACCTATGGGTTGAATGTGGTGCCAAAGCTCACCTGGCGGGTGAGATATCGACTATCACCGGCGTTCAAGCACACTTTCTTACCCCAAGCATACAAGCACAGCCATGGCTCTCGTCCAGTGTGTCGGAACGCATGTCCTGGCTATCACGGCGAAAAACCACACGTGCCGAGGACATGGCGTACTGCATGCTCGGTCTCTTCAGCATCAACATGCCGCTCCTTTACGGCGAGGGAGCAAGAGCGTTTGTCCGACTCCAGGAGGAAATTATTCGCACTTGCAACGATCAAACCATCTTTCTCTGGACCGCGCCAAACGACGCCATGAAATACAACCCCGCCCCGACTGGTATTTTGGCAGTATCGCCGTATTGCTTCCGCGACGCACAAAACTGCGTCTTTGAACCAGTCCAGCTAGGTAGCTCGTTTTTGTCCCCCCCCCTTACTCAGTCACCAACGTTGGCCTCTCAATCATGTGCCCCATTCTTCGAACTTGGGCCAACTCCATCCTTGTTCTCAACGTTCACGTAGTGTCTCAGAAAGACGGCCCAGATAAATCCACCAATTCCCCATACGGCGGCATCGTTCTAGGAGACCCTCCCCGAGCCACCCGCCCACCCAACTTCATCCCCTACATGAACCCCAGCGACACCAGCCAACAATGCAGATTGAACTTTCCACCATCTCCGCTTCGGCTATGCGAACATTTCTGCAAGAAGGTATTGAGAAGTTCCCCCCAGGAGCATGTGTATCTGAGTCTCTCTGAAGCCTCCTCACTCGTGCCACCCTCGGTCGCGCCCTTCAAGCTATTATCCCCGCCTGCTAATGAGAACCAATACGGGCTCTGGCTCATCTGGGGGCGCCGCCACATGTCCCGAACGGCACGCGTCAAGACATTGCCCTACAAGATGTTCAATAACACATCCGAAGGAATCCTCGGCTTCCCAGCGACGTACCCAACATACGCACGCAGGGAGAAGGTCATTAATACCACGATCGACGGACCCGGAGCGCGCATTCAAGTAATCACGACTGGCGTCTTTTTCGCCGTCAGGGACGGTACTCCAGCTAGTAGTAGCAGTACTGGCGGCCCGTGGCCCTACCGGAAGGACAGCCCAATATCTGGGCTTGCCGCCTTCTTCGCCCAGTCTACTGTCAGCATGTGCAACGGGAAATTCTGGGACGGCGAAAGAAGACACACCGTTTTTGGGTCGGCGGTCTTGCCACCCGAACTCCACGATTGGGACAGCGTGGGTGGTGCGTCAGATTCAGTAATAAAGCAGATGGGCAAATGGCTGGATCTCGAGCTGGAGAGGGTGGTCAAGATTGCCCTTGCGTACCGGGAGAGGCTTTCCAGGATCGCCCCCGCGTACCGGCCAGTCCCGACTAGTTTGCCTTTGGATGATTTGCATAGACACTTCAACGTGCTGGCGGCGACTTCAATGCCGCCGCCGCCACCGCCTGCCGTTGATGGTGGTGGTGGTGGTGGTGCAACTACTACTACAACTATTACAACGCCGCAGCGGGTGACGATTGGATTGGTCGATATGGGACATCCTTTGTATACTGATCTTCGGCCCGCCTATATCCACCTGCAGCCTTTACGTCGCCGCCGCCGCCGTCTGCGGGATACTTTTACACGTGGCTGAGAAAACGGCCGGGAGGATCTGTTCACGGCACCTGTGGACTGATGATCGGAATGTTGAGCAACAACAGCTATATGCATCTCACACGGATTGCCCTCAGCAATTACCGCTGTCGGCAGGATTCCTGAGCTGCCACTGCCTTGACCTGAGCTGGCCTGAGCCAGGCTGAGCCGGGCCGAGCCTTAATTGAGGCACCGTCGCTACTATGGTAGAGAGACTGCCATGGATATACAAACGGCGAAAGCAAAGGAGTTGGGGAATTCTAATTCAATAAGCCACCTAGTAGACAATTAATAAGTGGTAAATTTTAGAATGTTGATCCTTATATTTAAGACACTATAATTTATGCACTTGAAGGAGTCAGGGCCTTCAAGAGCAGTTGTTGCAGAGGGTCCCCGGACTCCTTTTCTTTTTTCTTCTTTTTTTTTTTTTTTTTTTTTTTGGGGGGGGGGGGGGGGGGGGGGGGGGGGGGTCGTGTGGGGGGGGGGGGGGGTCCCCGGGGGGGGTTTGGTGGTTTTTTCCTGTCCGGTCTTTGCCGACGAGCCCCGGCCCCGGGGTGCACCGGCCCCCCCCCCCCCAGACCCCAGAAAAACCCCCACGGGGGTGGAAAGTAACCCCCGTG